>JAPDSC010057100.1:1359-21181 GCA_026290005.1 Latrodectus geometricus | reverse complement strand
TTTTTTTTTTTTTTTTTTTTTTTTTTTTTTTTTTTTTTTTTTTTTTTGTAAATTATATATCAATTTAATATTTCCAGAACTTATATTTTTATAGAGAAAAATATGGATAGCATAAAAGAAGTTTAAAAAAACAAATCTTATGCATGTATGATAATCAACAGCATAACAGCTTAAGTTTATTGTACAAATGTATTACTTAACAGAGATATTTTGGAAGATAAATTGGGAGTATTTATTAACTCCAAGGGTGGAACTCAAACTACTCTGAAAAATATGCCGGCATAAAACAAATTCAATTAACATTTTGCAGTAGACCTTACAAGTATTTATGACATATAATGATCATAAAGAGCAAGTATTCTCTGTAGGTCCTGCTCTAATAAGCCCTCATGGGGGGAAAAAATTATCTTTTGAAGATAAACGACTAAACAATCAATTATTAACTAATTTCTCTGATATATAAATTCAAAAGACAGATGTCATAAATATATCTTTAAGTCTAACAATTCTTTAAGTAATTTAATGACTTCAGTGTGTTGAGAATGTCAACAATAATCAAATTATATTAAAATTTGACATATAACAGATGCCAGATTTACTTGACTGGAGTATCATTTACCTGAACTCTAAGAAATAATGGTAAATAGAAAAGTATGAATTTTCTCTCCTTAAGCTTCATTAAATTCTACTGTTTTAAAGGAAAATTTTAATAATAATAATAATAATAATAATAATAATAATAATAATAAAACGAATGAAAGAATTTTATTAATGGATATTCAGCAAGTACAACAGACAATATGTTTAAAAGAAGAAATCAATGTACAACAGACAATATGTTTAAAAGAAGAAATCAATGAAAAAAATCTATCTAAAACAACTTCTTTGCTTTCCTTTTAACAAAAGAATGAAAATTGCATAAATCCCAAGACTTTTAGCTAAAGGGAACAAGATTTACAAATTGTATGCCTTTTGTTGACTGATTTATTTCAAGAATAAAAGTATGAATAAAAACTAATTCATCATACTAATGCATCTAGATCACCTTAACAGAAGTTTTTGTTAAAGAGAACGCATTTCATTTTCATAATGGAAAGATTTATTAACATATTTAGATTAAATTGCACAATAGGTATTTTTTTAACTAATTGTATTTAAAATACTAAATAAGTAATTAAGTAAAAGGGATTATTTCTTTCTATTAATAATTGTTTATTCTAATCATTCTAAAAAAATGAAAAAGGAAAAACTTGATATATGAATAGAATCTTTAATTTTTTATTGTTTTTTTAGAATATATTTAGACAATGTAATGGCATTATTAATATAGAGTGTAAAGACATTTATTAACTTATGACAATTAAAATTTTTAAAGAAAATTAAGTTGTTTGAATGTTATTCCAAAATATTGTTATAAGCATAAAAATACATGAAAACATTTCTCCAAAAGAAAATATTTTATTGGTTTTTATTATCTGTAAAAAGACGTGTTTTCCCTTTTAATGTATATTTGAGTTTTAAATGTCATAATATAATTTAGGACTTATAATTAATTATTCTATACTTTTAATTAAGAAACTAATTAACAAAGAAGAAACAAAGTGTTTACTAACTTATTGCTTCATACAGTAAAAATAATTATTATGTCAATATTAACTTATTTTTATGCAGTACTAAGGAGCTAATAAACAAAATAAATAATAAATGCAATTTAAAACTAAACCTTTCAAGGGCTTCAAATTCCATAGCTTGTAATTTCCTTACTCTAAGGCTACCAGGAAATTGACTATCCAAACTCTGCAAACATTCCTATAAAAATATAAAATCAATAGATTTAATTATAATTTAGAGAAAAATATAAGGAAATGCTTACATAAATAAAAAATGTAAAATTATTTATTAAAATAAGTACACAAAAGAAAAGTTTGCTAATAGAAAAATTAATACAGTAGATATTCCTTTTTATGTTATAAGAATAGAAAAAAAAAAAAACAGTTCATGAAATAAAAAGTTCATAAAAGTAATACTTTAAATTTTATGAGCTTTTTATTTTCTTTAAGAACTTTTTAAAGTACTATTAGAAAAAATTTAATATATATAATTACAAACACCAGATAAAAAATAAATACAAAATTCTCGATTTTTATAACAATTCCTTTTATTGCTTAGATGAAAATTCAAGCAAAGTAATCAAAAAAATGTTTTTTCAATTTTAAAACTACAAAAACATCTTTTCCATTTTTCTAGCGTAAAAAAGCATTTTGCTAATTTATATATATATATATGTAAAAAAAAAAAAAACTCAGTCTTGTTAGTTATTCAATTGCTTATTTTGCTTATGAATGCATTTTTTTTTTTTTTTTTTTTGATTAAGAAAATTCTTTTTCATTTTCATTCATTATATTTTTAACCATTTATTGTTTAAAAACTTTTTATGTATAAATTTCATCTGAATTCACATTCAAAAATATCAAATTGTTGGTTTCTTTGCGAAAGTTCACAGATGAATAACTTATTTGCAACTCAAATCATCAAGTCAATGATTTTGGCTTTTACAGTGGTTTCTTTAATGAAATCTAGATGTTAAAATGACAGGGATATTGTTTTTCTTTACAACATCATTCTAAATACATATTAATGCCATTTTATAGAATCAATTTATAAAGCAACTTCAATGATCACTCGTTATAAAAGTACTTTAAAATATTTGAACTTAAATCTATTGATTATATTCTAATGCAAGAGCTATAAGATGGGAGTTTCATTAAATGGGAGAAATTCCACATTAATTGCTTAAAATAATCTGGAATTTCAACATTAGCAATGCATTTTGTGATCTTGAATTTAAAGAATTTATGATTCTACAAATTAAAATAATGACCCAAGATTCTCAACAATAAAATGAAAAAAAAAAAAAAAAAACACTTAGATGACAGAAAATAAATGCAAGTAAAAATGCATAAAAATGATTTCATAAAAAGAGATTCCTCAAAATTTTAGTTTATACATGAGAATAAAAATTAGCATTTCATCCGTAGGATCAGGTCAGGGGCATGCTATAGATTGTTAAATTGTAAGCATTTATAAATTCGAGGTTTAAAAAAAAACAAGTATCTGACATTGATATATTTTATTTTAATATTGTTTTAAGATATACAGAATATTTTGTCATTACAATTAAAATAACTTAAAAATATTCAGAAATATATGCATAAAAACATAGTTATTCAATATGCTTTTAAATGCAATTTATACTTAATCAAAACTTTTTGGAGTTATCTCTAAATATTATAAAGGAATGGAATTTAATAGAATTATCTGTCAAAATAGATTAATTAATAATGATTCAGAATTAAGAAAAAGCATTATTTCATAATACATGCAACAATAGAAATAGAAAATGAAGGAAAAGTTTACCCCAGAAATACTCAACTACTGATTGAGATCAAAAATATTTCATAAACACTATTTTTATTTTAATGTACTATATAATTTTACAGAACAAAACACAAAGTTAAAATATTTTCAATAATAAGATTCAGTTATCACATATAAAACCACACACATCTTTGGCATTCATTCATAATATTAATAATAAATTTTAAAGGACCATATTTGCAAAATTTTTTGAAAATTTAATTTTTCTTGCTAAATAAGAATTAAATGATTCCTCATTTAAGCAAGAAAAGGATTCAAAGTTGATTCTCATTTTGAAACATGTCACCATATTTTTCTCCAAAATAAATCATGTATCTAGAAATCCGTAGTTTAAAATTAATTTTCACCATAACTTTTCAAGTTTTAAAAGAAAAATACAAGATACTTTATACATAAATGAAATGCAGCAGAGTGCAAAGTAAACTTTTATGAACAAGCTGTAGTCTACAAGTAGTTAATTTGAAACTGCTAATCAATACTGGTAAATGTTATAACTTTTAAAATATAAAAATTCATTAACTATCAACAACTTAAAAACACTTAAATGAAGGGTAATTATTTTATATCATAAATATAAAAAATTTATACCTGAGCAATATCTAATCGATGGCAATCTAAAGCTGCCAGGCACACTTGTTCATAAATTAACCATTCTAGGAAAGAATTTATGTACTTTAAATATATTTTATTTTGTACATAACATCATAAAAGATTTAAATAAGTATTTTTAAAAGTAAATAAAATACTTTGATACAAATTATAACATTTTTATATCAATTTTTTAGAGAGAGTTAAAACTGAAAACTCTTGAATGTATGAAATAATAACAACAGAAGTAAAAAATTTTGTTATTGATGATTTTCAGAAAAAAATATACTTAATATTCTAATTAATAATAAAATTTCACAACTAATACTTAGTTAAACATACCATCTTTTAAAGCATTTAAATATAAAATTCTAAATTTTTTTTACATTAATGCAATTATAATATCTATAATAAATATGAAAATACACAATTCTTGTATTAAAATACTATTGAATAGTTTAATGATAGTCAGACAAGACATTGGGAATGAAACAGTAATTTATTATTTGTGTCAATATGAAAGGAAATAAGTAGCACGAGAGTGATAACATTGGATAATAAATTAATTACAATTTTTTTAAATTGCTTTCTTTAAAAAAAAAAAAAAAAAAAAAAAAACTACCACATTAGATAACTGATGAATCTAATAAAATATTTCTAAATATACTTTTTTTTAATAATGAACAGTAAACTTATACAAAACAATGGCTATTTAAAAAATTTTATGTGTAATAAATTTTGATTGATAATTTTTCATTCAAAATTTACATAGCAAAATAAATTTTATTACAGTATTTCAAAAATCCTTTAGTATCATTTTTTATTTTATTAAATGTTACCCAAAATTAGATTTTATTTCATCCGAAAGAAATCAAAATATTGTAGTCATTACAAAATGGATACAGTAAATGTACTAATGTAAAATAGGAGTCCATGATTCTATAGTAATACAGATCCTCTGTATTAATATTGAATTAATATTTAAAATAAAAGTTTCTATTCAAATAGTTGACCTACAAGATTCCTTAGGGGTTTATAGGTTAACTATTTGACCAGAAACTAAGAAAAGAATGATTTTCTTCTACAGAATGCAGCAGAACCAAATTTTAAATACATATTTATATTATATAAAATTTTTACAAAAGCACTTTTTTTTTAAATAAAAAAAAAAAAAAAAGTATACTAAAATAAAACTAATTCAAATATTTTATTCTTTCAAATTTTAACTTAATGATAATTTTTTGTATTACATTTAAAAATTTATTAAGTTTTTATAAAAAAAAGAATAGGCAATTACTTTAATATAATATAATTTTAATACGATAAACTTAAAAACAAAGTTAAAGAAAAAATGAAGAATATCATATGTCGGAAAACACTTTTTTTGTAAATATATAATAAGGTAAAAAATTACATAATTACATAAAAAATTATATAATTATGTACATTAAAAATTTTTCAAGAAAGAATACATGATAATTGATAATATTACATAACAAAATATATAGCATACTTTCATCACCAACTTTATGAGTATAATTTACTAATACATCTTGCCATATTTCTATTACTTCTTCAGAACACCTAATATTGTCATCTCTCCATTGCCTTAGTTTATCTCGTGCATCTATACAGTGCAAAATTATATATTAATAACAGAAATTACATGCAATAAAAGAATGATTAAAGTGATTTCAAGCAAGCCTAATTATTTATAAGGTAGGTTTTAAACTGAATATGAAATACAGTATTTTCCATGTAAATTAAACTAAAAATGAATACAAATTAAATACTTCATAATATTAGTAGTAATGTAGCAGTTTGTATGTAAACATACCTAAAAATATTCCGGTAAAGTACTGCATAAACAAGTTTATATGGTTTAAAAAGGTTAATTTTTATCACGACATGTTCTCACCTACTCAGTGGAAACTTGGGCAATGACAGAAAAGGTTAAATATACCTTATCTTTTTTTGAAAGAAAAATCTTGAGAAGCATTATTGGAGGTATTAAATGTAACGACATCTGCAGAAGAACTAACTTTGAACTTTACAAGTTGTTTGGAGAACCAGATATAGTCAACTACATAACGATTCAGAGAATAAAATGGGTAGGCCACCTGTGCAGGATGGACGAAAGCCGTACAAAAAAAAGATCTTCTCGGCCAGACCATTTGGCACCCGAAAAAGAAGGAGGCCTAAACTCAGATGGTTCGACTGCGTTGAAAAGGGCTTGAAAACTTTAAAAATTGAGAACTGGAGGTCTAGGGCCACAGATAGGAGATCCTGGAATTAGATATTGCAGAAGGGAAGGGCCCATCCTGAACTGTCAAGCCACTGAAGAAGAATTTTTATCAAATTTTAGAACTACACATTTCCTGAAAAAATTAACTTTTATATAATATGTAAGTAAAAACTAATTAGACTACCAAGGGAACAAGGGCTCCAGTGCCCATATCTGTTCTCTTGAACGACAGCTCTTTGATGTGAAACTAATGTCTCGTTTAAGTCATCAGCCTAACGAGAAACCTCCAATGTTTAATTCCAAAACATCCTTAGGACTCAGTTTTATCAACCAACTGAAAGAATGAAACTCAGATTCAACCTTGCCGAGCCCAAAGATAGAACCTCTCTTGTGCATTAAAAGGGCAAAACATCAGCGCTACACCATCTTGCTTCTTTATATGTATACACTTTGATTCTGAGCAAGCATATACGTTTGCATACCATCTCATTAAACAAGTTTTAAATGTTGTCAAAAAACTTAAATTTGAATTTTTGCCATTCATGTACAACATATTATGTGTTTAATTCTTTAGCCTGATTTGAAAGTGAAATAAGTATTTAGGTAAGATGAAGAATAGCCGAGTACCTATATATGTAAACATAAAAACTCACCCAACGACACATTTCTTGTAAACTTATTTTAAATATTTAAAGCACATCTATGTAATTTAAAAATAATAACCTAAATATGGCCTGCAGAAAAATAAATTTTTGAGTGTGTGTTTGTGTTAACTCTATTTTGTTTTCATATCAGTACAAAAAAAAAAGTTTCTGCAAGAGTTATTCACATTATCTTTTCTTAATGAAATTGTATAAAAACGCTTAATAGTCTTTTCACAATAAATTTCAATCTCTATAGATTAAGACAACAATTTTTAGTATAATTTTTCAATTTATAAATATTCATTTTTCATTAACTATTGTTTAAGTCACTAATGTTTCCAACATATTTTGGAAAAGATTTTTTTAAGATTCAGGTTTAGATTGTTAAACGGTGAAAATGTGATTTAGGTCCTCTGCTTGGCGAACGATTGGCAATCCGATGCCTTGGCGAAAATTCTACCGCTATTTCAAAGTGAAACTTTATTAACGACCAATGAAAAGGTTAAAACAAAAGAGTAATTAATGAGCATGCGTGAAAATGAGCTTCAAATTTAAGAATTGGTGATGAAGGAGACCTAAGCTACAATTTAACCTATTAAATATTATTGGACACACATGTATCACTACAATATCTTTGGAATCCCGTAACTACAAGAAAACATTAAAAAATAAATTGCAATTTAATGAGATAAAGGATTTCTAATTTATATGAATCAAAATTCCTGTAATTATTAGTTTATAATTCAAGATGAAACTGAAAATCTTAAAATGTACAGCAATATCACACATAAATGACTTAAAAACAGTATGTTTAAAGTTCTAAAATTTGAACAACTCCTCTTTAACTATGGAATAATTTTTAAATTATGTTAAACATCATGTACAAGAGTTTAACTAAGAAATTGTAATAAACACTAATGAATCAAGTTAACTAAGTCTTTAAAAAAAATAACTGAACCTTTTTATCCCAACATTATATTTTCCTTTCCTTCTGATAAAAAAAAATAATAAAAAATATCAAATATTTTAAAAATTTTTGTGGATAGCCAAAATTTTAAAGTGTTAATTTTATTGGATTATAGTTTTAATAAACTATTATCCAATAAAATTAATAGTACTCGTACTTTAATTGCCAAATATAAAGAACATATTAATTCAAATAACTGTGAAACCCTTTATTTTTAAATTATCTCAAATCACCAAAACAAATCAGAGATTTTCAAATCACATTTCTATTGATCAATATTTGCGAATATATAAGCAAATAATGAACAATTATTCAACTAAAAACAATTCTCAGAGTACAAAAACACAAATTTTTGCTAGTATTTACAAATCTGTATCAATATTTACAAAGCCGAAAATTAATTACAAATATTATTTTTAATTAAATTATACAATCACATTAGAAAAGTGAATTTCACATGTATTTAATAAAACAAACTAAGCCTTAAAAATATTTAAATGTTTAAACAATATTATTTTGATTCTATAAATAAAATACACGCACAAACCTTGCCAGTCCATTTCTATTTTTTAATTGAAAATATATATAGCAAAAAATAAACGAAAAACGGAAATACAAAGTTTAGGTGTACAATACGAACTTCCTCCAACATTTAACGACAGTCATGGATACAGTGTAAAATATACATATGATGAAACTAATGACGTTTAACATTTTAAGTTTATTAGTTTTTGTTTTATGAAAACTGCATTATGAACTCTAACGATAATCTTTCCAGTGCAATGGATATGGATTAAATCGTAAGAAATACTTAAAAAATAAGTGCTTCAGTTCATATCCCGGAGAGTCTAAAATTGTATTTAAGACCTTAATTTAAAATATTTCGAAATATATCAGGATGATTTTCTTATAAAATTCTCGGGAACATCATAACACAATTTTAGATACGATTTAAAGGAGTTTTAAGAATAGAATTATTGGCTTTCAGAATAAATACTCAAATTGACCAAGTATTCAAAAAGAAGTTTACTACTAAATTGTACCATGAACAATATATTCATTTCTGTTGAAATATAGTTATCACAATGATACAAATTTGCTTTATTTGTCAGAGAAGATAACTGTTGTCTTAAAAAGTTTAAAATTTTTCTTCAGTTTTTTTTTTTCTTTTTTTTTTTTTTTTTAAATATGCAAAAAACATTTTTATATTCCTGTATTTTATATTTGTATGAACATCATCTATCAACCTAGTTTTAATTGAAATCAAATCTTTTGCCGAACTCTTGCCTCACCATTAAAGACAAAAATGGATAGCAATTGGTATCCCATTTTTATAGATATCTTTAAAACAGCATTCAGAGAAAATCAAGTAGAATTGAATATTATGCTCCAAG
Organism: Latrodectus geometricus; assembly: GCA_026290005.1. Classification (NCBI taxonomy): domain Eukaryota; kingdom Metazoa; phylum Arthropoda; class Arachnida; order Araneae; family Theridiidae; genus Latrodectus; species Latrodectus geometricus. The sequence goes on along the minus strand of JAPDSC010057100.1, from coordinate 11,905 downwards.
CGAGCAACTTCCAAGAGTGCCCCTTGAGAAAAAATCTTCGATCTAATTTTGAGAAAAAAAACACGGTACGGAATGAGATGGGAGACACCTTACATAATCATAACAGAATTTATTTCCTGAAACCATTTCTATACCCAAGGAATTTTCTTTTACATAAAATAATACATGATTTCACCTTATTAATATTTTCATTTTATATGCGATTATATAATTTTACTAAATTTTTCCTAACTTAAAATTTGATTTTTCAGTCTTGTCTCTTTTGACAAGGAAAATGCAACACTATCATCATATATGAGGATTAAATAGTTTAAATGAGTAAATTTAATAGAAAATTTAATTGAAAACATGCTAAATACATGATGTGAAATGCAAGTTATATATTTAACTTTATAGCAATAATAAAAAAAAATTGCTGTTAAACAACTGTTGAAACTTTCTGCCTCCAGAGGAATCCAGAATTTCAGAAACTTTTTCATCTTAGAAAACTCGTGAAGATTAAGACATCTTTCAAATGAAGTTGTTTGGTTGATTCATTTAAGTTCTCTGGCTGACTACCAACTATAGTTGACTGTTATGTGAAGACTCTTGAGATTGGAATCAGCTTCTCGTTCTAATAATGATAACACTTGAGGGAATAGATACACTTCTGCTGGCTCTTTTGTAAAAGAAAACATGAGCACAAAATAAAAGGAAAACTTAGAAAATGGGAATTGACCTTGTTTCAAAATCAGGAGGAGCATTTTTTTCCAATTATATCTAAAACTATTTATCAGGAAAAAATTTCTTCCATCATTTTCGCATGTTCTGATAATTATTCGATAAGTTTCACGACTTGATTCAACACAAATTAAAAAATGGATTGTGAAAATTAATTACTAATGTGTCTTTTTAAGTATATAAACCTGACTAATTAACATTAAACCTGACTAGTAATATTAAACTTATCTTTCAGTACACTAAATACGGATATGTATGAAAAATTGCAAGAAATAAATTTCTAATCTATTTATTCGAAAAAATGGCAAATAAAAAAAAAAACTGTAAATATACTACCATTCCACTCAATCTTAGAAAGGTTAATTTTGGAGCTTTAAACTCCCATTAAAAATAGCCTTTAAATTTGAATGTTACAGGCTATATGACAGACACCTACATTTAATCTTGTTCTTATGTTCAGAATAAATGTACTTTAATAGCTAATTATTTATAAAACCTTCTATTTAGTGTTTCCATCGAATTAGGAAGTACCAAATTATACAAATAATCCAAATATTTTGATAAACAATTTTGTTAATTCAAATAAAAAACCCCATTCATTTTTTTTTATTTCAGAAAGGAACTTATAATATAAGTAACTTGATTTGATGCAATTAAACTCGAATTTGCTTTACACGTATGATTAGATGCATGCATAACGTTCCTGGTCATATGCATAAAATAGGTATAAAAATGCTTCTTGTATAAAAGGGAAAATTGCCTTCTGGCTTTTTATTATGTTATCTCATTTGAACTTTGATTATTTATACAAGGATTGTGTCATGCTTTGTATAAGAAAAAATTCTTAGGAACAACTAAAGGATTTTGAATTTGTATGATTATGACTTATCGGGATTGTATGTGATCTATAGTTGTTTGAGATTGTCAGTCATGTTGGTTGAGATTCTATTAGTTGTAGCGTGGATTTGAATGAAAAAGGTCTCTTAAAATTATTTATAAGAAATTGTTCAAGAATCCTTAATATAAGTAATTTATTATTTATGTTAAGGTTATCACACATTAATTTATCATTTCTACGAACAACGCCATTTACCAGTTCTTATACTGAAAAGTTCGTTTAATTCCTTTGTTATGGTTTACACTTTGTTCCCCAAATAAATATAGCTTCTAATAAATATCGAAAAATTCTTTTAAATAATACTTAATATTTTTAAATTAAAATATCTATAGTATCTAATAAATATGGAATCGATTGGTCAGGGTAGCTATAATGAAATTCATGTAGAATGTCAGCTTTCTCAAATTATTAATTGGGAAAACAGTCATGTTCTTCTCAAAGCCAGGTGAGATGATAGAATCGAATTATGTACCTTAATATGGGACTTTGGTCCATAGGTAGAGTGAAAGTTGACATGTAACGCATGTTGCTGCAGATGTCACTGAGTGTCTATGCAGCAACATGTGTTACAATCATGATCACAGCTGTTGCCCCTTCTTTGAAACTGCAGTAAAAACAAATGCATCTACATTAATGCGATGAACAACGCTGGATTGGACGCATCTTTTCACAAATGAATATTGATTCCATGCACATTATGATTGAGACAAACATATGAAAGTATTGAGAGGAACGAACAGTGCTCACTTGAAATCGTTACTATTATAATGACCATATAATATGATAGCATTAAACGCTGGGATAATATGGGGTCTTTTGAATAGTTGCTTCAGCCAATTTTCAAACATTATTTATAATATGGACTCTCTAATATTGTTTCTAGCAAGTTATACTGTAATGTATTACTTATACTGTGTCTTCAAGGTTTGCATCATATATTGATGAGAAAATGGACGAGTATCTTGCTTTATTTTCCCTTCACCTTCTTGATAAAGGCTGGATTGAGTTGTTATCTAGGGTCCTTTTTCTCCGTAAAACGTTAATTCGATCGGTACAAAGGGTTTAAAATATAAACTAAAACACACTTTAAGAGAAAGTTTAGTCATAACTTATTGAAATGAAGATTAAATATTCAGACAGCTTCCGGATTCAAGGTATGTTCGATTACTTTAGTCAACACAATTCTATTTTTTATTTGACTTTCACTCAGAACATCTGATGAAAAGTTGGCAAAAGAATGTTACACCATCATTTGTGATTAGCTAATTCTGACAGAATTGAAGTTAAAAGAACTGATTATTTGTGTCAATCGTTCACGTTTTATTCTGTTAAATACTCAAATTTCAGCCATTGCTGCTGTCAGAGAATAATTTTAACTGCTTTCGGGAAAATATATATATATTTTTTTACTAATAGTCGAAAAATAGACCCCATTGTTTCACGAATGTCATTTCAAATGCCAATTCAACCGGATCAGCATTTTTCACGCAGGAAAAGTATTTAATATAATAGCAAGCATGTGACGTTTTCCATACCATTTTCATAAAACATCAAAGGACTTACCTAATATACCTTTTGAAATCCTACTATATATAGATTAATGCTTAATACCGATCAGTGTGACAAAGGTTCCAATCATAATTATCTGTGTGTTTTAAAATACTTTTTCCTAAAATTGGGGGGAAAAAAACTAAAAAAATAAATAAATAAAATGTATATTTTTAAAAAACACCCTTCTGAACAGAAGAGAAATATATTAATTTCAAAATGAGCATTTTTAATTGCCGATTAAATTTATAATTACATTTATGCATATTTCATGTTGTTTTAGGACTACTAAGATACAATTATTGTCTATTTAGATTAATAAAAGTTGTAGTAATAATTAGAGATCTTATATTTGGTTGTGCATACGGATGATATTTATAAATAAGATAGCGTCAAATTTAGCGATTTTATTGCAAGATAACGATTTAGTAATGGCATTATTTGGTATAGGTAGATTGGGCGCTTGATTAAATTTGACTTTTTATTTTCCTTCAAAAAGAAAAAAAATTACAATCACAAACCAAAAATTAATTTATTATGAAAAGCATATGTTATATTATTTACTGTTTTTTTATTTTGTATGTATATTATTGATGAATTGGACGCTTTTTTATATTTACTAATTAATATTGTTATTAATTATTTCAAAAATTGTGTGAAATATCGAAAATCAAATGTTGATGAATATAAATGCCATAAATATATGTAGATAAAAGATGTCAAATGACATTGAGATAACACATTATTTAAATTTTATAGGTATAATTGCGCATAGCAGTAATAGTTATCGTTTATTAAATAATAATCTGGAGATATAAAAAACATTCGCCAAAATCGATATTCAGCTGCCTATAAATAATTTAAATCATATTTACAATCAAGTATTCTACCAATCAATTAAAAAAGTTTAAATGCTTTGCTATTTCTTCTACAGAATAACAAATATGCAAATTTAAATACACACTTAATCATTGAAACATTAAAACGTATCACAAAAATAAAATGTGCCAGTAAGTATTTATATAAATTACGTGGTATCTGTAATCCACCAATAAAAAAAATAAGTCCAGTGTTAAAAAGTGCACAACAAAAAATGAAATAACAAAGTTTTTTGACAAATGTTCTATATTTTTATATGTTACATTTCAATGATTTTTTACAAAGGAATTCCCATGCGTGAAAATGAAATCGAAGCAATGAAGAAAATGAAAAATATTATGTGGATAGAAACTTCGTCAACTGTTGCTAGGTGACAAACCATTTGATTCAGGTGGTGGCGGAAGCTTTTCTTCCACAATAGCCAATATTTCATTCATTTGGTCTTCAGTGAAACGTTCTTCACATTCTTCTATTAGCTACATGACAAAACAAATATAATAACAAATTAAGTATCTATAATCAATATATTTTCAACTATACACACAAGAAATAATTGATATTTTCATTCGTATTTTAAATTTGTATATGTAAATGATTTAATATGATACTAAAAATATTACAATAGTTTTCCATATAATTGACGGAAGCGGTAAAGTTACCAAATGGTATTATTGATCCCAAACAATACCATCAATTGCAATACTTTAAAGTCACACTTTTAAAAAGCACAGACGTCACCTTATTTTATTTCTACAACTACTATATTTTATTTTTACAAGATGTCGCGGGGTTGGGAAGGATGTCGTTCTTATTACTGAAAGGTAAGAAGTTCTACAAATAGTCAGGCTTACCAATGGTAGATGAACTACATAAAATAAGTCACGGTTGCAATGCCTACCAAGTGAAAACTTCATGTGGATGTGATAGACTTAAGTTTATTGTTTTATTTTTAAATTACAAGACCTTATCCACTTTCAAGATTAAAAGTTTAAAAAGCACATTTTTTTCATGAATTAAAAAAAATAGCAAGTTTTTAAATAAATTTAACAATATTTAATAGCAAGTTTTTAACTAAACTTAACAATATTTAAGCAATCTGTAAATCATTACACAATCGATATCTAATAATCTATATACATCGTTATTAAAGTAAATAGTAGATGGCATAGTTAAAATAAAACATACTCTTTTATTTACCTCTGCTGATAAAAAATCACTTCAATTATTCTAAAAACTTAAATAATTTTAAAAAATACTAAAAATAACATAATTTTAATAATAATGTCATTTTGAGTACTTACTAACTGTATTTCTACAAGACTTTTAGGACGTAAGTTGAGTAACTGCAATTTTTCAGCTCTGAAAAATAAATAATTTAAAATAAATATTATGTATTTATAAATTTATTAAAAAGTTGAGGAAGTGTGTGTGTGAAAACTGTATTTACAAAATTAAATAGAATAAATAAATTTAGAATATACAACTCTAAGATCAACGGTATATATCTACCAGATTTAGTTAGCAATTCTTATCCATATTTATTAAGCATTGTGTTAAAATAATTATTTATATATAATTAATACCTCTAACAATGCAAAAGGATCCCAAATAGTATCAACCAATTGATGGATTACATCTCACTATCAAGCACCTTTAGTTTAGAACCATAGTCACATGAAAAGATCGACATATATGACACCATTTTTTTTTTCTTTCAAATATCATGGGAGAAACTAATCTTTACAAATATTTAGCGAGATGTAATTTAGACAAAGACATCTATCTTTCTAATAGTAGTTACTGTTTGTCTTCATCCAGATTCGTGAAGTTTTCGGGAATAATTGATGTGCATTGCGATTCATGATAAAATTTCCCACTGTACACTAAATCATCTTTTGGGAAAAGTATATCTTGATCACGATTGGCTGGTTGAGGTATCTTAAAGACAAAACCATGTTTGACTATATTGTGCCAATCATTACTCTCTGATTGACATTGCAAGTATGAATAAATAGAAATGTAATTTGTTGAATAAACTCGCCAATAAATTGTGTTTTCAGTGTAGTATTTCTTGAACCATTTAATCGTAACATGGATTTGGTTTGCTTGTTGCTGTGCAATTACTTTTTGAACACGAAAGCTAATTCAACTGGGATATACCCCATTTAAAGTGAATTTCAAACCACTACAAACATCCACACCCGAAGTAGGAATCAAATCCCTGAATTGTTGGATTGGTGACTAAAGCACTAATCTTACAACTTCTAGTTCAGCAGTATTAATATGAGAATAAACAGAATAAATATTTATTATCCGAATGGAAAATAAAATTGTTAGTAGGATGCAGTAGCACAATGCAGCTATATCTTACTGCAGATGAACGTTATTGTGGTGCAGCTGCATCCTGTCAGTAAGAAGCAGCTGTATCACAATAACATTTTTATGTGAATAAAAAAGTTAGGTGCACTAGATGTACGATTGCAAATCACATAAGATATTTCTACATGATTATACCAAATTTATCACTTGGAGTATTATTTGGCAGCACAATGATTTAATCACAAGGTTTGCGCAGAATTTATTGTTTGGCACAGGACATGCTGAAAACTAAGATAATTTTGCTAACTTTTAATCTTTATACATCCCTTCATATAACACCAATCTTCAATCCGTCAATAAACAAAGCTAATATTCAAAGCATGGGCAACCTTTGCCAAGATTTCTGGACGATTGGCTATTTGTTTATGTATAATCATTGCATATTGTGATTGGTAAGAACTCACTGTCCGAGTGCAATAGTTTCAGTATCGCACAGAAAAGTTATTTTTAATGAACAATTTCTATAAAGTCATCGAAATGTTATAGAATTGAAATTAAAGAAATGAGCGTAACTTGAAATCATATTCAGAATGCACTCCACTGAATAGAACCCTTACTTCAAGGAGAAATATAGGAAGGCAAAATCTTACATGAAAAAATTGAAGGACAAAAAATGCTATTAAACTGACGAACTGAAATTTCATCAAGCAAAAGACTAAACAGCAAGAAATAGAGAATGTGATTTAAACACGAGCATTGATTACTAGCATACACAGCCTCTCGAATTTGAAAATAATCATTGTTATTATAAGTAATTTTTTTGAATATCATTTCACTTTAAATTAAAATTACAAAGAATTTTTGGTAGAAAGTCTTTATTAAAAAGCATTTAAAGAAAATATAATTATAAGCATAACTTAACTTTTCTATTTAAACTTATACAGATATTCAGATTCATTCTCCATATTTGTCGAACTGATTTTCATCCAGTATCTGACCAACACACATTTGTCCTACGAATTTTCGAAAACTTTAAGAAACAATTATCTCTCAAGTATTATGAAAATAATAATTTTGATTTTCCAGTTTGAGATAAAATCGAAAGCTAGATTCACCACCATTTTGTTTCCGTAAATATAGAATATATTTTAACAATAAATCATAATCTTTCACAAGAGATTGCCAAAAAGAACTTCATTAAATTTAGTCTGGAATGAATACTATCGTTTTGAATGAGCTGAGATTTAAACAGACATTCTTAAAAATACAATATTGCATCATAAATATTAGCATAGTAAAATGATTAAAATTATTTCTCTACATAAAATGTCAATAACAAAATTAATCCGCCGAAGTATTGGACTCATTTCTTTTTTCTAATAACAGCAATTAAGATTTCATGTATTTTAGAAAATATTTTAGCTAGAATTAGAAAAGGAAAAAAAAAATTAATCACTTACTTCGTCAATTCAAACTGGTTAAAGGCAAGGAGAAAATTATTAATGGATTCTGGTGTTTGAGTTGCACATGGCATTTCTTCTAGATATTTTACAGTCTGCAAGAGAAATTTCTCTAAATATAATTTCGAAATTTCCATTAATTAAGATATATTAAAAATAATTTTTTTTAAATTGTCATTTTAAATTGAAGAAATACGTGGATATAAATAAGATAACCAAATTAATTATCTCTAATATATAATAAGGATGAAAGAATATTTTACAATTACTGTAAAATAATAAACAGAATGAATTATATTAAAAAAACTATGAAAAACGAGAATAAAATCACACAAGATAATTTCATAAAAAATCTTTTTTTAAATTTTTAAAGCAGAACTTTAATCATCCTAATAAATAAAAAACAAAAAGATTCATCTGCTGTTTTTCACTCCAAAAAAGGCTAATAAACCTATCCCCCGATTTACACGGTACTCGGTTAACACAATTTCACTTTTACACGGTTTTTAAATTTCAAGGCCATCCTCAAGATTTACATCACGAAAATGTGCAAGTTGTATTTTACCCACGAATACGACTTCTTTATTGCAGCCGTTAGCAAAATGACCCGAATGTTAAACGAGCTCTCCTATTTCAGCGAGATATTAATAAACGCTTAATCATTATGAGGAGGTCTATAAAGATTTGATCAAAAACGAAACACAATTTAATTGTTAATTACGGATTTCACTACCAAGGCTCGCCCATCTGAAGTTGTTTCTAATTCATCTAGCTTCGAACTTGAATCGCATCAACCACTATCGAGTGATGAAAGTGATATCATACCAATCAGGAATAAAAAATTAAGAGTCTATGAAAGTGATAACAGTAACTAAATTTCTGGTTAAATTTTTTAAATTATATTTCTCGTTTCTATATGTAAAATGAATTACGTACATATACCTTTATATTTTTGTCATTTTATAAATAGACAGTTATTTTTATGTTTTTAAGATATATTTAGTTTTATTTTAAGTTAAAATAAATGACTGAATTATGCACATTTTAGTTTGTTTTCGATTTACACGGTTTTACGTATAAGAATCCACGATTTCGATTTACACAGTTTTCTAAGGAACCTATCTTCATTGTAAATCCGGGAATAGGTGTAATACGTTATTAAAATTCAATGCTTTCGATTAAGAACTATTTGTTGTTATTGGAAAGGATACATCGTTCTCAATTAATTGAAAAATTAGAATAAACTTCAAAATATCCACTCAATATTTAAAGTTTTATTATAAAATTCTAGTTTTTTAATTTAAAATAAGCTGATAATAAACAATTAAGTAGTAGGCGAATTTTCAATAAGACTGAAATTATAAGACGAAAAATAATCATTATCCCTGATACGATAAAGAAATAATATTTTTCTTAGAGAACTGATCGCTATATTTGTACCAAAAAATCGTGGTTAGAACCATTTTTTAATTATACGTTTGTTTTTTTACCTTTATTATTTAATAATATTTAACTGTAATTTAAATAATTTTAGCTGTAAATATAATTTTTGTAACAATGTACTCTAAATGTTGAAGTTTAACTGCGTGACATATCTGTGTGGAAATAATAACTTTTTAGAAATATACTTACAAGCACAGCTGAACAATATTATTTATTTTTAAATGAACACAAATGTAATATTCGAAATATACTTAAAGAAAATTACTACAACTAGAGGAACAAAACATGCAAACTTAAAATGCGATTTAAAAAATAAGATAAATAGTATGTAAGAAATTAATTGATTAATCATAATAACCACATATGAGTATATTGGCATATAAAATATGAAACGGCGGCAACTCAAATTAATATAAAAACAAGAAATTTAAAAATATTTCAATGTGCACAAATAATGAACAAAGTGATTTTTTTATTGGAGTTAGAAAAGATCTCTAAAAGTCTGATTTAAGTATAAATAAATATATATAAAAAAAAAACCACTGCCTATTTATTAAAAACAATGTCATTCACCTCATCATCAAGAATGTGTATATTCTTTTCACTTCAGTTACATTGGTGATTAATTAAGTAGTAAATAATTTTTCCTCGCTTCATTAATCATTATAAGTGTTTTTTAATTAGCCTCAAATGTTTGTCCCAGTTGTGCTTGACTTGTGATTAACTGTTACATAAGAAATATTACACTTTAATTCAAATAGAATGAAACCATGAAAAAATATTTTAATTATAAGGAGTTGAGATTTCGATTATTATTATTATTTTTTTACATTCTACAGTTTAGTATTTTAAGCATCTACTAAAGGATTACAAATTCGTAGTATTTAGAGCTGAAATATGACCATTCATCAGCATAACTATGTGATCCAGTTGGACCTAGAGCTATCAATAAATGGGGTATTTAAAAATCCCCACAGGTTTATATACCAGTATAAACATTTCTTCTAAAAAACGGTATTATTTTTAAATTTTATTAATTTTAAACAATGATATGATTATTTATATCGTAAATATGTTAAATTTATAACTATCTATGTTCACATCCTATTATATTTAATAAAGTCTTCTGATAAGAATATATGCGGTCCATTTGGTTCAGTGGTGTTGTGCTAATTTTTTTTTTACCGGAACGCGTATATATAATTATATATACAGGGCCGATCCTGGGTAGGTCGATCTGTGCGGTCTCATGTTCCAAATTTAACGACGGGGGGGGGGG
>JAPDSC010057098.1:0-14859 GCA_026290005.1 Latrodectus geometricus | reverse complement strand
TCTATATAATTATATATACGCGTTCCGGTAAAAAAGAATTAGCACAACACCACTGGTTCAGAGGATACATATACATCGGGCAATTGAATCATTTTAATATAATTGGAAAATACAACTGTGCGTTGCTTATTGAACACATAGATAATCAGGGAATTTTATCAACTCAATATTATTGATTAATTCAAAACAATAGAGTTTATAGAATACACAGAAGCCAAACAATTAAATCACCACAATGGGGTTCATGAGTATTTGTTGAGCACATTCCTTTATACTGTGTTCATAGAATATTCTCGGATACCAGTCCTTTAGATCAGCACAATGTGTTTAGTAAACTGAAAAATATAACGTTCATAAAATTCAGGAATCATTAAGATTATAATTAGATGAGCCCAATATATTTGGTGAATTTAACAATGCAATATTCGATATTAATATCAAAAGTCATATATTCATACTAAATTCGCTTTTATTTTATTACTGTAAAACCTTTTACAATAATTACATAAAACAAGATGTAAATAAATTTAAGAAATTACACCATGTGTATCATAATAAACAAAGTGTTACTGTGATGTAATTTATGTAATTTTTTTTACGCTTATTATATTCGAAACATTTCGAAGACATTAGCAGTGATTTTATAGCAAAAGCTGTCTTACTCTGACCAAAAGACAGAGGGTTCATTAAGTTAAAAGAACATAGTAAAAATTAGAAAATCACTCCAATGGCGTGGCGTAATGTGACTGCCAGCACAGACGTTGCCCGTTTCGCATAGATGAGTAGCAAAATTTTGGAGTGGTTAGTTGTTTTCACTGATAAAGTGAAAGTGAAGTCTACACCGTGCGAGATACGACGACTTACACTTAACATTAGTAAACTGTCAGACTGTCACATTATCTACCATTTTGATTTTATATTAACTTTTTTAATTTTTAGCTAAAAACGTACACAACTTTTAAAATTTAAAGATGTTGCTTTCTCAAAGTAGTCTTATTTTATTTGCTATTCAAAATATAATTGAGGTTAATCACTTTGTGTCTCTTGTTGTAACGAAATCTAAAGATCGGAAAGAGAGAAAAGCCTATTCTGGCTTTTGACAAGTGGTCGCATTAATATTCGAGGAAAACTAACATAATTGAAGTGATTAATCAATAGGGCTTTATTTGAATATATATACTATAAGACCCATTAATTAATATATTAAAAAAGAAAAAGTGAAAATTGTGGACATAAATATTTTCTTTCTTTCCTTTTTTTTTTAAAAAAAAAATGAATGTTAGTGACGGACAACATAATTTAATCCAGGTATGAGAGGGTGTTTAAAATTTATGTGAATCCAGAATTTTTTTTTACTTAATATGCCTGAAAATCTATGAAAAGTTTTGAAATTTACATTCTTTTCTGATCAAGAAAGTTAAAAATCATTAATAAGCATGAAATCATGTAATTAATTTATTTATAAATTTTATTTTTTTGAAAAGAATTTAAATAAAGTTTATATAAGGATTCTGTTAAACAAACAAAAACTTAAAAATTTCCATATCCTTAAAAATTAGAATGACTAATATATTAAATAATCAAACACATAATGTATGTAGGTACATAGTGAAATGAGATTGAGACATTTGAAAGTTGAGCTATTGTAACAATATAATTGATTCAGTCAATTTTAAATAATTTATTTAGTTTTTCTCATTGCATAACTTTAATTCCATAGATTTCCTTGTTAATGATTCATTAAGCAGTCTGTATTATTATAATTGGTGTGATATTATTGGTAATTTCACCATATTTGAAGGGAATTTTAAGAAATTGGTTGACACTTGTTTTCTTGAAATTATAGTTTTGTGAAGCAATTTCAGAAATGGAATATCATGAAAGATAAGTACAAATATTATATTAGAAATATAGTAGTGAAGCCATGATGTAAAAATTATTTGGTTACATTTTATATGAACTACAGAATTTTTTAAGTTTTCAGTTTCAAATGAAAAAAGATTGTTTGACACCCTATCATTGCTCCTGTTTTAAAAAAAAATTATTACATTAAATCAATTCCCATTGAAACGTGGGTTCTTTATTGTTATAATCATGCATATAATCATCTTTTACACATATTGTAACAATAAAGGCATTACGTAAAAATGTCAGTAGGGTGCAAATATAGTTTCCCTTTGCTTACTTATAACTTATCATTTTGAACATCTTATTTGACAACAAAATATATACGATAATAGTTTTTAATGCCATCATTATAGAATTATTAGTTTCATTTCCAGAAAATTATGAAGTTAATGTTATGTCGTGACCGTTTAGTTTAGTAATAACAAGGTTTTCAGTCATTAAATTTGTTTCATGCATTGGAATTTGTTGATTGTTTTTTTCTTTGAGGAAAATGTTACTCAACTTTAAAATTTCAGGAAAAAATTAGCAATTTTTTTAATTTTATTAAAAGCTTAAAATTATTTTATTTTTAAATAAAAAGAACTTGTTTTATTTTTCTAAGACATTATAAGTATCCATGTAATTATAATAACATCTTAAGATATAATTTTTAACTAATTTTTTTATTAATTTTTAATTTTGCTAATTATTCCATTTGAGTTCTCAAAGGGAATAATAATCAGGAAATAAAAGTTCAAATGTCCTTTTAGAATTTTTCTTTTTTATCTGTGATTTTTCAATGTAACTTTTGCTCACACATTTAATTAGTTAAAATCTGGAAGAATAATCACACAATTAGGGTATTTATAATGTTTTCATTATTTTTTGTTTTCTTTATGAGTGTTTTGGTGAAATTTTTGTTAACTTTAAATTAACAAAACACTAATAGTCTGCCAGTTGACTTATGTTCACTCAAAAATATATTTTCTATTAAGAAACTGTAAAGTAGATTGTCTTTAAATATATGTTTTAGTTATTTCCTATCAAATGAAAATGGGGGAAAAAACTTCATGAGAAGGTAAAATTTTATTCCTCCTATGAGTTTCAAGTTTCTAACATACTTTTTTTGTTAGTAAATCTGTAATTATTTTTTGATATCAATATTTTAATAAATTAAATAAATTTTAGTTTGCTATGTGTGTTTTTTTTTAAAGTAATTCTAGAAAATTTTGCTTAAAATGTATTCATTTGAGCATATTTTATTAAAAAAAAAAAAAAAAAAAAAAAAAAATCAAAATTTAAAAAGTAATAGACTTAAATAAGTTTAAAAATAACTTGTGGCCATGGTCAAAATCAGATTAATCATGAGTATAATTTATTGAAATCTGATATTTAAGTAAGAAAATTAATTGATTAAAAGGATAAAGGAAACAGGGCAAAATATATCAAAAGAGTTGTAAAGAAATTGAATTATCCTATTTTAAAAAGTAAACACTCTAAAATAGCTTGTCAGTTGCAACTATAATATTTATCAGGAATATTTTTCTATTATTTATAAGTAGAAGTTTGTTTGTCATACTAGTTTGGAATAAAATTTTTGAAGAATTTGAAAAAATTAATATATTTATAATAAAATAAAACAAATTTTATTGTATGTAAAAATTTGAAGCTTAAAATAATATTAATGAGGATACTAGCTTTTCTTTTTGGCTTGATTAGTTTTGATTTTATGATATGTGATATTTAAATTCATAAAAATCTATATTTTACAAATTAGTTTTTGTAATTAAATTTTTTTAACTACTTAGATTTCTATTAAATGGTAATTTTGATAATTGCAAAAAACATTGAAATACCATAATTATTGAAATAAAATTACTTTTCCATGAAAAATCTTTTGAATTAAAAGCCAATTATAACTTTAAAAGGTTATGCGAATATTTCAATACCAAATGTCTGGTTTTCAAACTTATTATATGCATATAGTTTCATGCATTTATTTAAACACCTTTTAATAATTTAGTTTTAAATTTGTTGCAATTAAAAAAATAATAATAAAGTTCTTTTTTTTTTAATATGTGATAATAAATTTGTATCACAGTTCTATGCATTTTATTGATTATTGACTAAGTAAAAAAAAATTATTGATTATGTATTTGCTGGTTGAACTTTTGACAGAATGTGACAAAGTATTTATTCTGTTAGAAAAGTAATATTTTTGAATGTGTTTAGTATTAAAAATTTTCTTTAGTGACAAGACAATTCATAAAAATATTTATATATTTCAAGTGTGCTTAAAATTTTGTAAACTCAAAATAATTTATATTTTTTAACGTAATTAGGTAGAAATATTTGTGTTCCGCATTTACTGTTATACATACATATTATGTATTATTGTTACATGTTTCTAATTTGTCAATTCCTCAAAAGAAAAATTTTATTTAATGATTTTTTAATGTTTTGACAATATATTAACAAAATTTTCATACTATTTGATTTTTGTATTTATGAATGTAAAAATTCAATTACATAAATTAAGAATAACAATAATGTGATTTTTTTTTTTTTAAATTTAAAGAATTTTGCACAGTAAAGAAATAACTTTAACATTATTCAACAAAGCAGAACATTCCATATAGAAAATATCAAAAGATATCAATGATTGAATATAAATGGAATTTTTTGGATTATTTTATTAGATTAAAATATACATATTCTTATTCACAATTTTTTTGATTTTTAAGGAACTTGCTCTGTATCCAGAAATTACAACAGAAGAAACCCTTACTTATTTTGGTCGTTTATACCAAATGGAACTCTCAGCCATCAAAGAAAGAATTGCATTTTTAGCATCATTTTTGGATATTCCAGACAAGAACAAACAAGTTAAATATCTCAGGTAATTACTGAGTTCAGTTTTAGAAGCATATTTAAGATTGTATTATTTTTCATTGATAATTATTTTCATAACAATGAGTATCCTGGAAATCAATATGCATATTCTCTTTAAATATTTTTTATTAAAATTTAAAAGAAAATTTTATGCATGAGAGATATATATTTTGCTTATTATTCAACAAGACAAATAATACTTTCATTGCAAAACATTTATAAAATTTTTTCCAACTTAGTCAAAAATTCATTCATCAGTTTGAATTTATGCTCTTTTGTTTAATATTTTATTTGAATTATTATTATTATTTTTATATTTTATATGTATTATTATTGTATGTAATCAAACAAAAATAATTTCTATTTAATATTTTAATACAAAAATACAATTAATTCAACAATTCTCCATCATACCAAATTCATCCAAAATTTTCCTGTTAATGTTTAATAAATATAATACAGTAAGAGTGAGGCATGTATAAGTTTTGTTATGCAAAAATATTAAAGTATTACTATAAAGGAATAAATAACTTTTTATAATAAATGTTTTAAATCTATAACTGTTATTTTTAAACTTTAGTATGTATACATTTTTCAAACATAAGTATTTCTGAATAAAGTTGTGTTGGACTTTCTTAGTGTTGAGGGAAAAGAAACAATTCTTCCTCTGACATAAAATATTTTAATACATCATTTAAAATAAGTAAAATTGAAGTCTTCAAATTTTTACATGAATGCATAAAATTTAACAATTACTAATAAAAAATTTCCATACTTGTAACAAAAGCTGCATTGTGTTAATATTTTTTACTATTTGAAAATATGTTCCATGTTAAAATTTAGTGTATTATATGTTGATGATGAAAATATCTGCAAAAATAATTGAGCTTTGATTTAAAAATTTTGGAAAGTTGTAATATAAATGGATTAAAAAGATTGTTAGAACAAAAGAAAAAATTAAGGCAAAAATAGTGAAACATCTAAAATTTTTTAATCCTAAAAGTAAATTGAAGATATTATTTGTAATTAAACAATAAATTATTTTTCATTCATAGAAACTTAGAAAGAAGATGTCATACATTAAGTCTCATCTTCTTAAGGAAGATATAGTGAAAACTAGTATTTGAAAAAGTTTTTTTAATATTATAAATCTGTGAAATTAGCTGAAGTAATAAAAGGAAAATAAACATTTTTGAATCAGATAGTATGAGGAAAATGTATGAAAAACTAAATACTTAAGGTAAAAATATTCTTTCCCCAATAAAGCATGACAATGGAAACAATAGTTTTATGATAGCATGGTATTGAAAATTATCAAATTATAAATAAAACATTAACTTCTTTTATAAGTTGAAGAAATTCTTGAAATTATTACTTTAAATATATTTGAGTATTCTGGATTTTACTTCAAAATTAAAGGTGCCTTCTGAGAGTTTCATATTTTAACAGAACTTAAAAGTTCAAAATTTAAACAAACTTAACTAAATGAGAAATATATTCTTTTTTACTTAACTTACAATTACAAGCTGCATTTATTATTAAAAAAAATGAAAAAATCTTCCAAAGATATGCAAGGAGTTTTTCCATAAAAAAACATTCATTTTATTTCATCGAAGTAAATAAAATAAATTTGCATTTATTTAAAATTCATAATTAATTTTTTTCTATAAATATTTTAATAGCCTTAGTAAATTAGTTGCTTTTTAATAATAATAAAAATTAATATATAACTGCCGATGTTGAAATATAAATATTTTTTGTGCGAAAGTTATCCATTCTTCATCTCTAAAGAATAATAAAAAATATCAGATTCGAGCATAAATTTTTTCTTTAAATGTCTATAGTATAAGAGTAAAATTGAGTTGCATTTATTTCATGTATTTGTCTCATATTAGCATGATGCTCTTTGATTTTACCAGAAATGCATCAGGTATATTCTAATTATAATTTCCATTTAAAATAAATGAAATTAGAATCCTTCAGGTTTTTATATAAATGCATAAAATTTTAAAATTACCTATAAAAAATTATCATACTTGATACAAAAAGTTGTATAATGCTCTTTATTAATACCGAACATATATATTGCAGATACTTTTCCCTTCTTAAAATATGTTCCATGTCAAAATTTATTGTATTTTGTTGATGATCAAAATGTATGCAAAAATAATTGAGCTTTGATTTAGAAATTTTGGATAATTGTGTAATATAAATGGATTAAAAGAGTTGCTAGGACAAAAGAAGGAATAAAGGCAAAAAATAATGAGACATCTTTAATTTTTAAACTTAAAAATAAATTGGAAATTAATTTATAATTAAACAATAAACTATATTTTTCATGCACAGATACTTAGAAAGAAGATAGCACACATGAGAGAGAGAAGTCTTATGCATAAAAGTCAAATTTCATAATTTGCATTATTAAAACTGAATAAGTTGGCTAATAAACATTGTACTAGAGCATTTCAATTTATTACTTGAATAAAATTTCAGATTATTTTTTTTAAAAGACATATATGATTATTTCTTGAAGTATTTGTTAAAGGTATTCTCTTTCATCATAATGAAAAGTCAATTTACTATGATATTTTAGTTATTGTGAAAAAAATGGGTTTTTCCAATAATTCAAATCTGTACATTATTAAAGAAAATTTTATGTGCTCAATAATTGAGCAATTTCATCAGCAAATTTCTAAATTTATTTTAAAAAAAACTTATTAATAAATTTAATTAATTATTTTATAAATTTCAAGTTTAAAATTAATAATTTAGCAATCTTGCATGATAAAACATCAATTTTTGTAATGATGATGATTGATAGAAAATTTTATTTTCTAACCCACATCAGTTATCAGAATAGGTGAATGCTAAATTATAATTTAAAAAAGTGTTTTATGATTTTTAATTCATCAATATAAATATTTTCCATATTTAGCTGTACTTATATTACTAATATCATAAGTTATGATAAAAATTTTAAAAATCAAAATAGTTTTAAAATTGTTACTGTAGAGATGTTTGATTAAATATTTAGACTTTTATTATAAAAAAAAGAAAATTAATTTCAAAATTTTTATTTGCAGTGGGGGACAACAAAGACGGGTATCATTTGCAGTTGCTTTAATCCATAAACCTCCTCTAGTCATTTTTGATGAACCTACAGTTGGTGTAGATCCATTACTAAGACAAAGGTAATCTTTCAATTCTTCTTAATTTTTTAAAATAATGACATATTAGATAAGTTTTTCTATGAAGTATTGTGATTCATATGATTTTACAACATTATACATATGCCAGAAATTACCACAGAACTTTAAAATTCAGTTTGAATTCTATAAATATTTTGTGTAACATTTTGCAAAAAAATTGGCTATTTAATTCTTATTAAATTTTTTATTGAAATGTTCCATTATATTTACAAAATAACATAATTCATTACATAATTCGTAGCTTATGATACTGCTTATTCTTTGCAAATCAAGAATTCCCTGTAATTGAAATATTTTCCTACAATTTTGAACTTAGTGTTCTAATTTTGTGTACAGATGATGAGATAACTTCAAAAAAGATTCCTAGTCAGAAAATTTCTTTTTTGAATAATATATTAAAATAAAAGACAATAATCAAAACGTTTGTGATTAAGTAAAAGTTAAAACTATTATAATTTGTAAGAAAATATATTATGCCTAGTAGAAAAAATATAAAAATTTTAAGTTTTTTAAAAATTAAAAAATTTATGCCATAACTAAACATAAAATGTACTGTGTAAGCTTCAATTTGCAAATTTAGATAAAATGTTAGAGGGATTGAACTTTTACCTTCCTGAATGTATCAAAATGATTTTAAAATATGACTAATTGCTTTGAAATTATAATAAAAAATTCATGTAATAAATAATGTCATCATTTAAATGCTGAAATAAATTACTTATCCTTATGATCATATATTAAATTTTATGTATGATTAAAGAATAGTTTGATTAAAAAATTTTAAAGTAAACTCAGATTAATCAGGCTTTACTTTAAATTTTTTAACTATTAAAAATTGAGTCTTTTTCTAATTAACTTCAAATTTTTTAAGTGTACTTAGTTAATTAGAAAAAAACTTTATAAATGAGTGAACAGTACTTAGTTGGGTTTTAATATTAAGAATACTTCTGAGTTAAATTTTAATTGGAAAACTTGATGTATTTTCAGATATTTGATTATTGATAAGTGGAAAAACTGACCAAACTATATTCTGCAATGTTTCTGTAACAAAAAATTGTACATTATGATTAAATTTTACTCATATACTTTAGGATTTATTTTTTTTTTAGACATTTCATTTTTTTTTCTTTTTTTTTTAATTAAAGAAATTTTATGTTATAACCATTTCAGTAGGAGTATAATCACAATGTAGTACTCAGATATCAAAATTGTCTTTGACAGAAATTTGAAAGTTATTAAAGTTATTTTAAATGTTGGCATGATTTCTATTCATATAAAAGATAAAGAGACTCTTAAAAGATTATCCATACTTTTTCAAAGACAACTCTTGAATGTCTAAAAACTGTCCACCTATATCTATACTAGTTTGTTAGTAAAACTTTCTTTTGTCTTTTTTCATAGACAAAGATAATGAATTTGTTGTGTATTTAAATAATTTGCTAATGGTAAATTCAGTATAACATAACTAAATTAATATTTTGGAATGGGATTGAAAGTGTATATTTGCAACACAATGGAAGAACTCATTGGAAAGGGAAGGTATAGCAAAATGGGGATTATATTAAGCTAGCAGTTGAATGATTAGATTTGTATGTATAGTTAAACAATTTGTGGGTTTGATTTCAATCTCAACTTATAGGTTTTTAATCCGTTGTGAACCATAAGTCTTAGTTAATTTATCCCTTAAATATAAAATGTAACCATAGAATGACAAATAAACAAAACATCAATAATAATTGTACAAGAGTTCATCAAAATGAGATATTGGTACCATGATACATTGTAAAAAATTATTGTACAAGTTCTATTATTCAAAAATTCATAAAATATATAAATATTTTTTGCTTAAAATTAATATGATATTACAATCTTAAACAGTATAAAAGTAGGTATTTTAATAACATATCTATAAAATTAAATGTATTATTATTATATGAATAATTTATTATGCATTAAAAGTATTTCTTAATGCAAAAAATGTGTTTGAATATTAAAAAGCATTAAATAAAATAGTTGAAAAAAATATTTTTTTTGTTAGTGTGACATAAATTTTATATTTATGGACTTAAGAATATCCTAAATATAATCAAAAGTTATATATTTAATTACAGCCAAAAATAAGAAGTGATTTTAAAAGAAATTTAGAACAATTATTTCAATAAAAAACTAATATATGGAGTGTATCTTTCATTCTTTTGCAGCATATGGAATCACCTCCAGAATCTCGCTTCAACAGATCTCATTACTATCATCATCACAACTCATTATGTTGAGGAAGCAAGACAAGCTGGTATTGTAAGTTAACATCTGATTAAACCTTATAAATCGGCACTAACTGCTTAATATTTTTCATTCAAATATTTTTGCAAGAAGACATGACAAAAAATATTTATTATTTTCAAATATTCAAGCTTATGAAGGAGAATAAAATCATCCAAAAATATCTAATTTAGACTTTGAAATATTTAATTTATTTGATTGACTCATTTCATTACTTTCAAGATCTGTTTAATATTGATATGAGAAAATACGAGCTATGATATTCTGATTATTTATCTATAATTATTTCAAGATTTGTTATTATTTAAATAAGTGTGTTGAATTTTTTTACAATATTTGATAGTCAATGTGTTCCTCAAATATTCTTGTATAAATTATAAATGTATTGAAATACACTCTTACAATTTAATTTTTGCAGTACTTGACAACTATTTATTGTGATAGTGTATTTACAAGTGAAAATAATGTCTGAAAAACCAGGAATGTTTATATCATTTAATGTAATAAACATTATAATTCTTAAAGATGAGTTAAAAATCCAGTCACTTCTAAAAATAATTATTAAGGCTATTTTAGATTTGTTCAATAATATCAAAATAAGGTATGTTTCTGGGAATATATTCATGTATATTCATTAAGAATAACACTTTTGATTCATGTTTAAAGGGAGTGGCTCACATTGACCTATCATGGGGAGAGGTTAACGAGACCAATTGGTAGGAGCTATTCTTTGTTAAGCAGACAATATACATATACACTTACATACATTCCACCATATATTTTACATTAAAAGTAAGAATTCTCCTCTTAGGCTTGTATTTCTGCATTTGATCCCTGACTAAATTCATTTAAAATTTTATTTTATTTAGATTTCAGATAATTTTTAGTAGATATTTATTGAAATATACAAACTATTAGTTTGTTCATTTCAGATAAATATTGTTTCCCTGTTTATAGCACTATTATTTATTACATTCATTATTCTGACATTTATTTTATTTTCTTCATATATTCATTTTCTTATTGGAATAGAAAGATTTATATCTGCGTGATAATTCAATTTTTTACACTTTGAAAAATTCAATAATCAACTACCTAACTGTTTTAGATTTGTAATATTGATTCTTTAATGAGATACACATATTTTTAAATATTATAATTTATTAAATAAATTACCAGAATATAACCTTATTAAAATAAATGTACTTTGAAGATTTACTGTATAAAAGTTATTAAAATGTGTACATAATGAAAAGGTATTTTTGGTTGACAGGTATGTTAGGAAAATAGAAAAATATTTTTGCATTCCTAACATACCTTAATACACATTTGTATAAATTTATAGACTTTTAGTATCCCTTTAATATATCAGTAAAATAAAAAATTATTAATTTTAAAATTTGTAAATTATAACTGATTACTTATAATGGCATATGAATGATTATTGTTTTCAAATTGATTGAATTATTTTTAATTAACTAAATCAAATAAAAGTTTTATTAAAATATGTGTAAGTTTTCATGTATATACAATTCATTGATAATGCTTAATAGCTTTATATTTAGTTTAAATTCACATTTGATTGGTAATTATAAAATATTATGTTTTGATAACAAAAATTTTCTATATTTTATGCTGTGAATGTTTTGTTTTTTGTTATTTAGTGTTTTATTTTCATTTGAGGTTGGATTCATGAGAGATGGTCGCATTTTGGCAGAATCGAATCCAGAGTTATTGATAAAACATTTTGATGTCATCACACTGGAAGATGTGTTTCTGAAGCTTTGCATCAAAGATAGTGAAGCTCTTGAAGCAGTAACTGCTACTGAAAATCAAGAATCAGATGAGGAAAATCCTGTGTGGGTACCTAAAACGGTAATATTTTTATGTTCATTGTTATCTAAGCTATTATTATCTAGTTGATAATGTTATCAAAGTTTTTAAAATATTTTTTAATTTAATTAAACGCATGTAGATCGATACAAATTATTTGTTATTTATATGTTGACTAGAAATCCAAAACATTTAAATAGCAATATTTTTTTATAATTAGAAAGATATGAATTAAAATATGAGTATAGTTAAAATATGTTATGTGCTCAAAAATAAATGAAACTGATTATGTTTTTTCTTATTTCTTTGTGTCAATGCATTATTTTATTTTCATTCAAAATTACTGTAATTAATGTGCTATACACTATACTGTGTTGCTATTAGCATTAAATAAAGTTTCTTACATTAAACACAAAAACAGTACATTTCGTTGGGCAAATCTTTAGTAAAAAATTGAAGTTACTAAAAAGTACTGAAGAGTTAATATAAATTAAGGCTTGTGTCCACTTATTAATATAGATGTATTGGTGATCCAAACTTACAATCATATTCAAAGTTGAAAATTATCAGTGAAAAATGATAATGTGACTTCAGTTCTCAAAATCGAATTACAGTCTTCTTGTTTAATGTGATGCTCTGTAAGAATCATCTAGTAAACTCAAAAATATTATTTTAAGGCATTAGTTTTTTTGAAATGCTTTGAGTGTAACTCTTTATTATAGATCATTTTATACAGTTTATGAGGATTTTTATCAAAAATTTACTGTATATATCTTACTTTAAGCCAAACTTGTACTTCTAATATATTCCAGATCATCTTTTCTTATAATAGACAACCATCTTTTGAAAAATTTACCACTGTGAAAAAACTCCTTGGTTTAAACTGTAAATAACAGTAAAATAATGTAATAAATTATATTGTATATGTATTATGTAAGATAATCGATTATATCATTAATGCAATGAAAGTTACAATCATTCATTATTTTCTGAATCACTGCATTTTTCTCTTCTAAGTGCTGAGCTATCAGCTGAATGGTAAGCAGTCTATCCCTTAATTCATGAGTCTGATTCCCACCTCAAACTTAGATTCTTTTTGATTCAAAACACACTGTAAACTACAGATCCCTATTGAATAAATCGTTGTATGGAAAAATGATTTTAAAGTTATAAATAAACAGACTTTTGCTGTTAATTTTAGCCATATGTATAAAGTTAATGCATAGTGAAAGTTAACTATGAACATATTTTTATTTCGGAAGGTCTATTTATTTCAGAAATGAAATGTAGAAATAACCATTGCAAATTAGAATTATGCTCTTAATACCCTTTATTCTACGCCACAAATATTTTCGTGCTTATTCTAGACAGATATGAATTTATAAATTTCTTCCAAGTATGAAAATAGAATCAACTATTGACAAGTTTCAAAAAGCATTCCAGTGAAATTATGATCTTTTCCCCAATGGATGAAGAACAAGAAATAATTTACTTACCAATTGGCATTAGTAATTATTGGCATATAGCAAGTTTGAAAACATTTCTGAATTATCTTTCTTTATCAATAAAATATTCCTCTCTTACTTTACAAAGGTAATAATGCCATTTATTAAATAGGAATTTATATTTTAATTTGTTTTATTTCTCTGCTCATCTTTTTATTTTTTTTTTTTTATTTTATTTTATTTTTTTTTTTTTTTTTTACTATATGGGGAATGCATTTGGCAACCTCTTTTTCAAGAGAGGTTGTTATACTTTAAAGTAGAGACTACAGAGTAAGGTCCTCAAAGTGGTTGCTAAATTTTGTAGGAGTGGAAAGCTCCAAGCTGTTTTATGTTTTATTTTGTTATTAAATTTGTGTTTATGAATAAATAAAATAGTTGTCCAGAAAATGGTGATATTTTATTTTCTTGGTAAATCTACATATCTTCAGCATTTTTACTCTCTTGATCAGCTTGTCAAGAGAAATTTTATTTTCGCATCCAGTGTTTTGAATTGACAATGGCATAAAATTTCAGTTTCCTGTGTTCTGTGTCAATCAAATATTTGCTAATTCTAATTTGTGTTTTCTTTCTAATCTTACTCTTTCTTCTTCAACTTTTAATCGTTCTATTTCTTTTCTTTTCCAGTTCTCTATAATATAAATCAAAATTTATTTGACAAAGTCAGCAATTTCAGCATATTCTTTACTATTTAGTATGTGTTTCAGCTTGGCTAATTTCAAATTGGAAGTTGCTTCTTCACCGATTTCCACTAAGATAGTTATCAAGTCTTCCTTCTTCATGTATTTCAACATTTTCTTCTATTTCTTTAGCTTTCTCTCCTTCAAAATTTCATTGGCAATTTTTTTTCTGTAATTCAAATTTTCCACAGGGAGTCATTTCATTTTTCTCAGCTCTGATTCTTAAAAGATAGTGTGTTTTAATGTGTAGAATGGCCAAGGAAATTAAATACCACTATTTGCTGGACATTTGGATAGCACTTTTTATTTATTCAAGTACATTAATTTATTAATAAAATATGAAAAAAACTTGGAGCATTTGATTCCTACCAAGACTTAATAACTTATTTTCAGACCTCACTCCCTGCCTCTACTCTAAAGACTGGGAACTTCTCTTGAATTAGAGGCCAAAGAATAGTTGTAAGATACTACTTATTTAAAGCCAGTATGTTTATATATGTTATTGTATAAAGACTTATGTAGTGTACTTTTTTGTTAAACAATCATTTCCTTCTTTTCCAGACTCAGAACCGAACA
>JAPDSC010057095.1:105099-121761 GCA_026290005.1 Latrodectus geometricus | reverse complement strand
ATTGAAAAAGTACATATTAGAAATAGTTCTGATTATGGTAACATATTATAGTTGCCTTCCATAAAATTTTCATAAGTTTTATCGAAATGTTTCTCCGTTTATTAGGAACTCCAAAATATATTACTCAAAAGATTTTACAGGTTCCTTCTTACTTTGAATCAATCTTTTCCTAAAAAAAACGCATTTAAAAAGTTCCAAATACGAATTTTATATTTTGTTTTGGATGACGCATACTTTAATTTATAAAAAAAAAAATTTCCGCTTGATATTTTTTTTTTCAAAATCCCATACGTTACTTTTAACTTTTGTATTTGCTTTTCCTTATTAAAATTTATGAATAGAAGGCAAATTATGTATTCTGTTTTTATTGCTTCCTTACCGTAAGTTTTATATTTATTACTTTGTCGTTTATATTCTTTTTTTTTCACTTCAAAAACATGACAAACATACGACTGAGTCAGGAAAAATCTCCCATTTCAAATTCTTATTCTGCTTTATAAAGTTCTTTTCTTGAAACAAAGAAACCATTATAACTTTTAACTAGATGCACTGAAACGATGCTTATAACATAAATACTTATGCTCAATTTAAGTTTCTAAAATTCAGAAATGTTTATTTTGCCACAGTTAGTGATACCAGTAGCTTTAATGATTAATAGCTTCCTTTTAGTTTCTAGAACTTTTTATATTTAAATCACCTATGAACGCAAGTGTTTTAAAATTTATAGAACATTGCAGAAATCAAAAGCATCAAATTTAAAATTTATTTTATATATATATATATATATATATATATATATATATATATATATATATATATATATATATATATATATATTTGTTAAAATAAAGAAATATTTTATATAATGAAGTTTTGTGCACTTTTTTTTATGAAATTTAAACCTAATCATTTTTGAACACTTAATAAAAAACACTAAATAAATTGATGGAAAAAAACTTTTAAAAAATAAATAATCTACAGCATGAAACAAAATTGAATGAAAATTATAGTTTTTAAAATAAAATAGTAAAAGAATTGCCAGAAATTAAATTTCCTTTTATTTCTAGTTTCTTTAAAATTTACATTCAACCCACCTACTATAATATCAGCACTATAAAATTTACAGAAGATAGCAAAAATCAAAAGCATAAAATTTAAAATAAGAAAATAGTTTGTCAAAATGATTCATTATATTAGAGGAACTTACATTTTATGTATTCAAATTTTGTGCAATTTTCACTGTTCATATATTTGAATCTCGTTATTTTCAAACATTCAATGAAACTAATATTCATTAAATTGGTGAATAAAACGTTTGAAAAAAACAAATTTTTCAAAAAATTAAATTTCCTTTTCTTTACCAAAAACATTAAACATTATTATCAGAAAGTTAGCAAAATAAAACAAATTTGCTTTTTCCTAGAAAAACTTTAAACGTATTATTACTTTATTACACGAATATTCTTAATTTAATAAACTATTTTACTCTTCAATAAATAACACAAAAACTTAAATATTTATAGAGTATAGTCAAGTGTATTTTAAATATTTTAATGCAAAATTAGTTAATATGAGAAGTTAATTTATATGGATAAACAAAATAGAATTTTAAGATTTCAACTATTAAAAAATTAAAGAAAAAATTCTATATTTCATCAACAGTTTCCCGTTTTCAACAGATGTAAATGGTTTAATGATTCATTTACACTAGGATATTGTTTATTATATATTGATTGCTTGATGTTTCCGTTTAAATTAAACTAATTTGGTTGGAATGAATTAAATCTAGAAGAAAATTATCATAAGGGAATGGTATGAATGGCATTCAAGTATGTAAATTTTAGTTCTTTTTACTCATTTGGATAAAATACATGATTGTTAGTAACTATTTAATAAAAACAATTGCCTCAAAGATGAATTTGTAAATATATAACTTCTTTTATTGAATATATTTTAAGCATTTTTATCTAGAATTATATCAGTTTTGACTTTATTATTTTATTTTATAAAATATTGAATAATATAATATAGTGTTCAACATTTTGTAGTAGAAGATATATACTTATTTTATACTTTCTTCATTCATACAGCATCATTATTAGAAAGATTATTAGATTATATTTTTATTAAAGTTATATGTATGCAATAAGGAAGTGATAGTAAAAGCCCTAAATTTTTACGATAGAAATGTAACTAATTTCACATGAAAAATTCATAAAATGTAAATTCATTAATTTATTGGCTCACTAAAAAATAATTTCTGTGATTGTAAAACAGTGGCTTTTCATTCACTCCAGAACATAATATAGCAATGAATAAAGCAATATATCTCTTGAACTATATTATAATTATACATAAACCATTCACAATTAAAGATATCCGTCATCATGTTCCTTATTTTACTCATTGGTCTTCCTTTTAATTTTTTTTTTCGTTTTACTATTTTTTGTTTGAATTTTTTCGTTTGAATTTATTTTTTTTGAATTTTTTTTGAAATTGAATTCAAACAAAATTTTTGAATTTATTTTATGAATTTACTCATTGGTCTTCCTTTTAATTTTTTTTTTTCGATTTACTATTTTTTGTTTGAATTTTTTCGTTTGAATTTACTATATCCTTATTTTACTCATTGGTCTTCCTTTTAATTTTTTTTTTTTTCGTTTTACTATTTTTGAATTGTTTTTTGACTCAAAAAACATTTTTCAACTAAGAAGTATTTAATAAATGTAAGAAAAGTGCATTTACTAAGATTCATTCTCTAAAATATTTTCCAAGATTTTTCTATATTATTTATGAATAAATATGCCTGAAATTTATTGTCCATGCTATGTACTAATGATTCATTTTTGAATTTTTTAAAATATCTTTCACATTTTTTTATATAATATTTTAAGTAATATTACTTTAATGTCTTTCATACAGCATATATTATCATGTATGTCAGAAATTAGTTTTTATTGTTTTGATGAATATTAAAATTAACGTTTACCTATTACTTTTGAAAATGTTATTATTTTACTTTTTTGAATAAAATTGTAAACAAATAATTCTTGAAAATAACCAAATATTTTGTATCTTGTAAATTTCCCTTTTTATGTTATAGTTATTGAGAAGAAGAGTTCAAATTCCTCTGATTGCCTTAGATGTGCGACTCGGTGTCAATAGGACATTTTTCCCGCTTATAACATCGTGCTGTCAGTCAAGAAATGAGCACTTCAGCAAAATATCGTATATATATTTCTAAATTCATGTTTAAATTTCATTAAACATTTAATCTCTCAAAAGCATTTCAGTAATAATCTTGCCAAATATTATGATTTTATTTGAATTTTCTTTATTTCTACAATTTCACTACAATAGTAAGTTATACAATAAGGAAAAGATAAAAAGTGTCAAATATGACTATTTTTAAGCCACATTGTACAATATATATGCAGAAGTATTTATATATAAACCAATTAAATATTTCTCCAACATTATAATTTTTTAATTACGTAAAATAATTATTCATAAGCGGACATAGAAACGGAAAGTGCTTGCAACTGACTTCCAAACTTTCAGTAACAACAATATTTGTCTACATTCGGGTTTCATGGATACAAATATGTTGCTTCTGAGTGTTTGAAAATAAGCAATGGAATAGAAACTGAAATTAATTTATAAATTAAGTATTCAAAATGTGCAATTCTGTTATTGTTTTATTAGTTACTAAATTATTTAGAAGCATCTAAAATTCAAACATACATCCCAATTTAAAAGAAATAGAATATAATAAATTCTCAATAATCTTGTGCCATCAAGTACTCTGTGACTAATTAATGCTTAAAGATTTTTCAATTTTATTTTCAAATATTAATATTAGCACTTTGCAAATCTCAGATTCAAAATTTATTTTTACACATTCATTTTATCCATTACATCTGCCAACTAACATCTGTTATACTTTTGATTAAAATTTAAATTCCCTTCAAGGGGATATTAAAATTCTTACACAAAGAAAGAAACACTTACTCATCTGGAACTTCACTGCAGGAAACAGCCTGTGATATGCATTTGTAAATGATAAGATGTTCAGTAAGTTTGTATAAAAAGTGGCTGGTGACAGCATTTACAGCATGTTTCAATGGAGAAATTAAACAAGTTTCGCTTACTCAAACTATACCTGAACGTTTTTGCCAGATGAAAAGTTGTAAAGTTTTGTGTTAAAAGGAGAAATGATTACTAGCTTAGAAAAAAATTTTGATAAACAGTCAATTGAAGTCTACAAGAAATATCGTATAACAGAATTATTGTTCGCATCAAATGAGAGTGTTGCATCTGTGCTTGGCAACATTACGGAAACTGCGCTTTGCCAGACTGTAATCGAAATTGTAATACTGTCCCATCACTGTACTTGTTACCATTAGATGCGTATTTTGGTCACTTCTTGTTGGCATTGAAAGTGCTTTGAACAATGGTCTTATTTTTTTTTTTTTTAGTAACATCCATGCATCTGCCTTTCATTCAAGCTCTACGAAACGCGATATTTCAGCCTTGTTATTTATGATTACTGGATATTAAAAATATATTCGACAGTTGCGCTGAACAGTACATTTGTATGTGTATCCAGGAGAAAGCTGGATTATACGTTATCCACAACTCTGACTAACAAAAATTTATTTGGTCAGTTGTTTCTGGGTGATTTGTTCTTTAATATAATCCAGTTTTGACTGTCTATGAAATTGTATTAAAGCTGCACATGCAAGTGTTGTCATAAAATATCTCTGATTCAAATGCCTATAAATGCTGTCTATGCCCATCAGGTTTCTTTTGAGAATTGTTTTTTTGTGATCTTTGCTTCCAAATTTCTTGAAATACAATCACTTGTTATTACCCATACGATATGTTTATCTGATAAATCTCATTTTGTTATTTGCATTTCTTCTAATATAGTGATCCATGATATATTTATAAGCAAATATATGCATATCTTTATAAGAAACAACTAAAATTAAAAAATTAAATTATTTATTTCTTAATATTTCATTAAGTATTTAATAGTTAATAAAATTTAAAATATTAAGGAAACAATATAATGAACATCAAAAAATCATAACATAATATTTAAAATGTCAATTCATGTTTTGAAAATAAATATGCAGTTTTAACTTTCTTTTTTATAACTTATTTTAATTATTATTTACATATATTTTATTTTCTACTAATATAATGCTCAGGATTTCACAAAGACATTAAATCTACTTTAAGTTTAGCATTTCAATATTTTTATTTTTGTAACAAAATATAAGATAAAACTAATAACTTTCACTCATTTTAGAATACTGTAAAGTCTATAATTTCACTTTCACATAATTTAGTTTTTGAACAATTTTTATGGAAATTGAAAGTTCATTATTATGTTTCAAATATAAAATATTAAAATTTTTAATGAAAAATTATCGTAATATTTTATAATAAAAATTCCATTTTAAAGATATATTTGGGAAGAATAAATTATTTTGAAATCAAGATAAGCTTCTTTTGGAAAAAAAATTAATTTAAGGTCTTAAGTGTCCATAAATAAGTTATACAACAGCCAACAATTATAGCAGTTTTAATTCTATAATAAAACAAAATACATAAAATAATAATTAAATGACAAAATGCTAGATTAAATGACAAAAATGCGAGAAAAAGGGGCTGATAAAATAGTAATACGTAATTATAAATGTATTCATATTTTTTTCATATTTGTACCTGTGTATAGATTTCATTTTTATACCTAAATTTTTTAAAATATATCTGCTGGTTATGTATATAAATTTGATTTAAAATGTATCCCAGGGTTTCTTTTTTTTTTCTTAGATAGAAGTTCTAAAACACGATGGACTTCATTCATGCATTGCAAATAAAGAAAACCTAATAGAACACCAAATTTTCATCATAAGTAAACGTAAAGTTAATTTGTTCCATTTTAATTTCATCATCCAATAAAATAAATATTTTAAGAATATTTCAGCTTAATAAATTAATTGAATTATTTTTAAGATAATCTTAAAATTTGGATTTCATACAGAATATAAATAAGGTATTCAAATTTTAGGGTTGTCAGCTAAATACTTTGTTGTAAAAAATTGAGGGTTATACATTTATTGCAGTAAGATAAATAACTGTTTATATGAACGATAAAATATATCAATTTAACACCATGGGTGTTTTTGTAGGAGGATAATAACTTTGGAATAAGGTATCTATCTTGTTACTAGAGCAAATTTCCAAAATATCATATCATTTTTTGGGATTATTTTTAAGGTTACAGCAAAGAATATAAGTATTTCCAAGATGGAGTAAAGTTACGGAATACAAATATTTACAGAAAAATGTTTCAGTAAACAAAATGAAGATTTACAAAACAAATTTGTGTTTTTTTAAAGTCCTCAATATTTCTCTGATAATTTATTTTCACCAGGTTACTTCAAAAGAGAGAATATTTCATTTGTCATGTAATACAATTAAACAGAAAAAAAAATTAAAATTTTGCTGATTTTCGACTGAATAAAATTATTGTATTGACTTTGAAATCTTCTTTAGTTAATGGTGTGGTGATAATTCAATCAATGACTTATCATCTTTATATTGGGATCATGCATTTATTTAAGAGTACCACTTATCTTATTCGTGTTATCGGCGAAAAAGGCTTATATTCTCTTATAAATAATTTATAGTACTAGCAAAAACCACTAAGTGTTGCTAAACCTGAACATTCATAGGTTAAAATTTTAAACTAGCAGTACAGAAATGAATATGTTTCTTAGTATTCCTCTTTTTAAAATTTTATCTGTTGATAGGAGATCAAAGTATGAAATTTTGAAATATAATCAGAAACTTTCCATGATAAACTTTTCTTGAGGAAATTATAATCATAATACATGAATTCCATACCTTTTTAATTTATGTACGGTCCTTCAACAGTGTCTTTTACATCATTTCTGTGAATATTTTGTAAAAAAGAATTAGAGTTTTTTTTTTACACTGCCAGACTAACAAAAAAATAGATAGTTTATTTTTACTCTCAAAAAAGATTGCTTAAATGGTTCAACTATTCTTATAATTAATTTTCAGTTTGTTTCGATTGCAGAAGAAAAATGAATATATTTTACACTTTATGGTAGTTAACTTAAAATCTAAAAGATTATGAACTAAAAATAAACTGCGTTAATCTAATTGAAGGCAATACACTAATTAGAAATTAAATATATGCTAGTAGAAATTAAATTATAGTCTTGTATAACTGGAATAGATTAAAAAAATAAACAATTGAAATGTCAAAATATATTTTCACTTTTCACTATAATTTCTTAAATAAGAAATATAAGACTAAAGTTCTCAGCTAGAACACTCAGAGGATGGATTTTTATCAAACATCAGAGACAAAAACTCTTACAATTTCAATAAGAATGAACAAAAATCCCAAAATCTTCTTTAGAAACATTAGTTAACACCATGTCTAGATGATGTGCAGCTTTTTCTAGTGTAAAATGATACTAATTAAATATTAAATATAGATATCCTCAGACCAAGGTTTTATTAAAATCAAGATGGTTAGTTTCAATAAAAATTGAGAAAAACTTTTGTATCAATAGTTTTAAAACTTTTTTTATAAATCATACATTCGTACTAATATATTTACATTGTAATGCTGTTTCCAAGGAAAGTCAGCTTACATACAAAATTGAGATACAAAAGTACAGAGTTTCAAAATGTGCGAGTTGCTGTATATTAATAAAGTTTAGTATAAAATATTTATCTTTTCATGTTATTCTTCAAGCATAAATGCTTTAATATATTAGTTTGGGGGAAAAGAAATCCATTATTTTTACGTGAACTTTATGTAACTTCTTTTGGATTCACTTTGTAAAAAGGTTTAAAACATTTTTAATGTAGGTTTTTAGGTCTTGCGCGTTACGACTGCTGACATGCGGTTAACTTTGATCATTTTTGATATTTTATAGACATTTTCGACGATGCTGTATCCACATGCGAGGTGCATCTCTAACATCAAAAATACCCGAACGGAATCGACGAAACAAAAATTGTACGTAACTGGTTGTTACAGTCTTATATAGGACGATAAACAACTTTCACAATTTTAGCCACCCGGCTATCTTTCTCGCCGTTACAAGAGAAAAACGTAAATGTATCGAATTTTCTGCTTGTTGTCTTCCATTTTTAAAACCTTGTACTCGTTACTGAATTAATCAAACAAAAAAACGCAAGAGGATATTTTAGTGTCAAATGTCACCTTTCCAACGAGCATAAATCTGAAATTGTTTGATAGATACCTCACAAGATATCGATCACTACAGACGTCTAACGAAAAAATAATGGATTACTTTTTCCCCAAACTAATATTTCATGTAATTTTTCTTTAAAGATTTATAAATTACGAATTTGAGTACATTTCTTAGATAAATTCTCTTAATTATCATGTTGCCATAAAAAATAGGATTTTTAATTGTCATTAAAAATAGTAGAGTGTACTCTGAAAATGTACTTCCTTTTGGAAAATAGGGTAAAAAATTTATCATTATTAATTTAGGCATAATTTCTTCTTGAAAAGAATTGATTTAGAAGAGGGAAAAGATTCTTATTTTGTCTTTCTTTTCATGACAAACATTCATTATACGGCATTTTATAATTAATTTTAAAGAATGTTTTTCACGCCATGTTTTTCTTGCCTTAGAATATCACGTAGATATTCTAAGAGACAAAAAACATGATTTCTGATTCATTATTAAAAAAGATTTCCAACTTATCGATGTAAGTTAATATCAAAATTGCTTTATCGCTGTTGTCATTATATTTCTAATTTATTAAGAGCCTTAGCTTAATGTAGCTTAGAGACTTTGTTGCGCATTTTTCAGTGTGAAACAATATGATCAAATACTGTTCTTATTACAATACATTGAACAAATTAGAACAATCAAACATAATAGATTGACGATCATCACTCATTGAGAATAAAATGTATATACCAATAAGTCTGTTATACTTAATATTTAACTATTAATTTCATTTTCATTTTACTGAAATTAATTTTTTAAAGTTGGTACATTAATAAGAAAGCAAATAATGATTTCCAATATATCACTGCATATCTTAATTCTATTGCACTTAAATTTATTTTCTCAGTTAGTGTACGAATTTTAACGAATCCTAGTGCAATAAAAGAATATGATTGCTGTTTAATTGTAAAATAGCCTTATTACTATTTTTATTGTTTTAGTCTTTAATATCATTCGTATTTAAAACTATTTATAAAATATTTTTGTAAACTACCTTACTCCAACACTTTTAAATTCATACCAATATTTGCAATCAACTTTAATAACACATCAGATATAACTCCAAATTTTACAATTTTTAGATTATTTTACATTACTGGCCATTAAAATTGCTACACCAGGAAGAAATGCAGATAACAAAATGATATTTATTGGACAAATATATTATACTAGAAATAACAAGTGATTAAATTTTCAAAAAACTTGGCTGGATAGATCCTGAGAAAACCACCTCTGGCAGTAATAACAGCAGTTATACGCCTTGGCATTGAGTCAAACAGAGATTGGATTGCATGTACAGGTACAGATGCCCATGTAGCTTCAACACGATGCCACAGTTCATCAACCGTAGTGACTGGCGTTTGGTGACGAGCCAGTCGCTCGGCAACCATTGACCAGACGTTTTCTATTGGTGAAAGATCTGGAGAACGTGCTGGCCAGGTCTCGCCATTCGTGTGCCCAGGTTCGTCGTTGATCACACCATTGAAGGCGCTCCTGTCTATGACGCAGTGTCAAGGGAAGCCGCAGCCATAGTCTCCGAGCTGAGAGTACATGCTGCTGCAAACGTCGTCGAACTGTTCGTGCAGACACTTGTTGTCTTCCAAACGACCCCGTTTCTTGACTCACGGCTCGCGACGTGGTTGCACGATCCATTACGGCCATGCGGATAATATGCCTGTCTTCTCGGCTGCTAGTGAGAGGTGGCCGTTGAGATCCCGCATGGCGTTCCGTATTACCGTCCTGAACCCATCGATTCCACATTCTGCTAACAGTCATTGGACCTCGACCGACGCGAGCAGCAATACTGCTATAAGATAAATCACAATCCCGGTACGCTACAATTCGACTTTTATCAAAGTCAGAAACGTGCTGGTACACATTTCTCCTTCTTACACGAGGCTTCACAACAACTTTTCACCAGGCAACAACATTCAAATGCTATTTGTGTATGAGGAACCGGCTGAACAATTTCCTCATTTAAACACAATGTTGGTGTCGCTACTGGCGCCTGCTTTGTCTGAATGCGCTGAAAATCTAATCATTTGCATATCACAGCAGTTTCTTCCTTTAATTTATATAAAGTATAAATTTCACGTCTGTAGCATGTCGCCTTCTTGGTGTGGCAATTGTAATGACCAATAGTGTATTATTCTTTTTCTAGATAACAACTTATTTTAAACTCTTGCAGGTTTTTCTCATTTGTATCATTTTTTCCATTGTTTCAAAGAATAAATATTGTTTTACAATCAAAGAATATCAAAGAAATATTCAAAAAGATTAAATTTTAGAATGGAAATTTTAGTGAAACGTATCCTTACTTTACTTACAAGACTCTCTTTCTCCATTATGTAACAAAAGTTAAAATTTATATTCAAAACCTTTTTCATGCTTGAAATTTTGCATGGGAAAAACTTTTTTTTATTCATTTCAGAGAGATTTTGTTTCGCCGTTTAAAGTTAGAGAAGAAAACAACACGAAAAGAATGTAAAAAATTAAATTGAAAAGATTAAAACTCGTATAAAATACATGGAACGAAAAAAAAAATCAGAAAAAGTAAGAAATAAAGCAAAAATACATTTCCTAATATTAAATAAGAAAAAATAGCAGAAATAAAAGATAAATTTCGAAATTCAGAAAAATAAAATTAAATAATTCATAAAACATGCTTAAAAACTTTCTTCAGATTAAAATCTAAAAATACTATCACAGTTCCGGTGAAATCGGAAACAAATGGTTTTGTAAAAAATACTGAAGAGAAAAACTGGAATAAAATCTATTCTGGAATATGATTTGAAGCAAATGATTTTAAAAATATGATTTAAAATAATGAAGTTGAATCTTGGGAACTAGAAAATATTTTAGCAAAAAGAGAAAATT
The DNA here is from genome assembly GCA_026290005.1 of Latrodectus geometricus. NCBI lineage: Eukaryota > Metazoa > Arthropoda > Arachnida > Araneae > Theridiidae > Latrodectus > Latrodectus geometricus. Next base: position 110,560 of record JAPDSC010057095.1, on the reverse strand, counting down.
ATTTCTTAACAAATGGTGAATAAAATTGATAACTGGAAAAACTGCGATAACGTGAAGTTCTTCAAGAAACAATAGGCGTAAATAGAAATTTTTATTAGTAAAAATAATATCAAATAAATATTGATTGATTTTATATTTCAAAAAATTTATTTTGATAATTATTAATTAATTTATTAAATTAATCAGAACGAATACGAAATGTAAACCTGTATAATTTTTAAGCAAGAAAATCAGATGACAATTCAAATTCCTAAGATTATTTTTAAAAAATTGTAGCTATAAAATTCCCTTCACTCCAGAAAGATTAAAATTGTGGAGAGATTATCAGATTATTTGAAATATAATTTTGCTCAAAATAGTGCCAAAATGAGAATAAAGCAATGTAAAATAGATTTAAATTCAGTTTTCATGAATAAATGTAATTAAATTAAGTTACAATATATAGTAGGCGCTCGTTTTTATGAACTTCTAATTTACAAATACTCACAATTTTAAGAACAAGTGACTGTTCCCTAACATGATTTCATTGCCACAATAATTTTAATTTTTATTTAAACTAAAACTTGGAAAAAGTTCTTTTTTGTGTATTCATTTTCTGCCTGTTTTGTTTGCATTTATTTTTAATAAACTGTTTTTTTTATTTTCAATTTATTTTATATATAAATTTTGTGGAAAAAAAATCTTAGGTCAACTTTTTCATTTAGAAATTGTAAGCCCTTCAAATTGTGGATTTATTTACCACTGATATTCAAATACCGGATTTTTTAAGGCAATTTCTGTTAAAATTCTCTTACATAATCATAATAATAATTCACCCATAATGTAATGTATTACAGTTTATGCAACAATGTTTAACCAATAGCTTCTAGTGCAAATATCATAAAGTACTTTTAGAAGGAAATTATCATGGCTTGGAATCAAACGCCTAATGAAATTTTCCAGGCTCCATGCACTTGTCAATTCATGCTTGAAATGATGTATAAAAATAATATCTAAGTCAATTTGAAAAACAGGCTTTATTATCACCGAAACTAAAGAAAGCCAAAAGTAATTACTTGATGACACGAGTGAAGATGGGTTACTGATCCATGAAATCTACTACTGCCTGAAATTTCATTTCAGAACTTTTTGAATGTAGACTGATATGTAATTTATATTAAGGACTATCTGATTATTAAATGATTGAGAACAATAATGAATGAGACTAAATATGGATTTTCAGAAAATGAACAAAAAGATGTCTACTAAACGTGCAGATGAATGACAAGCAAAATTGGAATACATTTTTTGAGGAAAACCACATTGAAATACTTTGCCTGTATCAAAAAGATAAAAACCTTTTTTTTTAAGTGATGAAGTGAAATCACAAAAAAATAATAATAAATGATTATTTGTTTTTGTTTTTTATTAATAAAATGAAGGTAAGAATTGTTTACAAGTGAGAATTTTATTTGCTATGTGTTTTTGGTAGAGTAAGTTTTAAATGATTTTTTTGGTAATAGCAGATTATAAAAACAGTAGTTTGATTTCATAAAAAATTATAGTTTTAACATCAAACAATTATTTGTCGATTTTACAAACTATTTTATAGTGAGACGACGTCACAAGTAACTACAGTAATTTTTCACTTTGACGAGATCATCAAAGTGAGAAATTACTGTAGTTACTTGAAGAATATTTATGTAATTGCTTGTTTATGCTTATGTAAATGCTTGTGTTTGTTTTTGTTGTAACACAGTTTTAGAAAAAAAAATCATATCTCTAAGAATATTATTACTCTTTAGTAAAACAAAGCTAAAAATTTACTTCATAAATAGTGTAAAAAGTTTTCCTAAATTAGAAAATCAAAACTCAAAAATGTCTACGCGAAGGAAAATGCATCATAGGATTCCTCTATATTCTCCAAAGTTGATTGTCTAGTTAGAATTCACTGTGCCATTCATTTTTAATCCCAGTTTTTTTTCACCAAATGCGTTGAAATAACCTTTTTACAAGCTATCAATATCATGACCAGCTGCAGACATTTGCTGTACAGCAGTAACAACAAAAGTGGACGTAAAGTAGACGTATAATGACGAGTAGTTGCTTACCAATTATTATTTTGACGTTTTAAATTGGCGAGAAATCTGTAGAGTATGCTGGCCAGTGCAACATTCAAATACATTCCGCATCATGATAAGTTTGTAGAATACTGATAGCAGTCTTGCATTTCTTCTGAAACGTATCATTCCCAGAATCTCAAATGAAGTGTTGAATCACAAGTTTTGATCCAATAAAAATGTAATGCTGTTCAAAGTTTCATTAGTGAAAACAAAAGCTGACCAAGATATATATATAATATCAAACCACGCATTTTGAGGTAGTCCAATCTAAACCCGCTGGTAATATGTGTTCTCCATGATACCACAAAACCAATGCGATGATGATAGTGCACATAGATAGAATCGAGATTCATATGTAAACACGACATCATGGCATTTCTGTCATGTCGACATCATGGCCATTGTCGTTCGAGACCCCATTGAAGGCACTATTATCAAAAATATAGTTTCAAAGGTAGTCAAAATCATAATTGCTGAGCTGAGAGTCCATGCTGCTGAAAACAAAGCAGTCCTTTGTTGTTTTGCAAACTCTATTTCTTAAATCAATGTTCACGTCTAGCTAAGCCGATCCAATATGTTCATGTATTTATATGTCTATATTTTTGGATGTTATTTATAGTAGGATGCTCACATCTAGCAAGGCTTCTGTATAACCGTCTAAAATACATCGCATCCGTCACACAGTGTCTCAAGCCATGGTTCAGTATACTGAGATATGAACCTCAATCCCAGGAGGAAGCAAATCTTCTATCAACACCATAAACGTGTTCCTTAGAAATGTTCCTTCTTCCACAAGACATCACAACAGCTTTTCACCGGGTAACAATACGTAAATACAATATACATATGTATGAAAAACCTTCGGCACAATTTCTTGAATCAATATGTACCAATCTTTGAAATAAGTTGTGGATCCTTACCTCAAAATATTTCCTATTGAAACCATTGAAAAACTAATTGCTTCAATATCATATTATTTCTATCACATAAATTTTACATGTTTTTCTATCACGTAAATTTTACATGAAATATGTTGCCTTCTTGTGGCAAGAAATAGAAATAAAATCTTATGAATGAGAGGTGATAGTTTAATCCAAAGAAAGAAAGATTTATTTCATACAATAGTTCAATATACAATATTTCAACGTATATTAATATATTTTCATGTTTTCAACTCATAATAATGATTGTTATAAAATTTGGTATTTTACTTAGTTAAAAAGGTCGTTTAAGTTCATTTATGACTTATCAAAATAAAATTCCATTTTCCTAAGAAAGAAATACTATTAATCATTGGATAGATTCCACAAAAAAATATTTTCAGCTATAATAATTCAAAATATTGTTTTCAAAGCATTTCTTTTTACAAAATAAAAATATTAAAAAGTTGAAATAATATTTTATATTAATATTTTAAATATATTTGCTTGTTGTTTTATTAAATATGAACACATTATCGCTCTTCCTATAAGAGGAATATTTTTTTTCATATTAATTCATTTTATAAGAGTATTTAAAAAAAATTTAAAAATAAGATACTTCAGACAGTTTTTCAGTTTTACGAAAACTTTTATGTAACGTACAACTACAACAAATAATTTTTATTCGAAGTGAAGAGAAACGTTTTACTAAGGAAGCTGATTCTGGATCTTTAATTTTATTTTAATAAGATATGTTCTTTTAATGATAAATAAAAATCCAATGTCTTGAGGTAAACAATAAATGGAGTAGTTTTAAAATAATATGAATGTAGTGATTTTTATGTAAATTTTAATCTTTTTATGTACTATTATCAGAAAACATCCGATCTCAGTTTCAAATTAATATTTATGATCATATTTCAGAAATTTTACCAATTATTTATGTAGTATAAGTGTAATTGAAAGAAAGTGATAATATGTAAGAATGAGAAAGTCCATAATATTATTGACTGATAAAAAAGATGAAAGTAAATAATTCATATTAAAGTTACGAAACATCTCTCTGAGATGATTAAAAAAAAAGTTGCGATAAATAGTATACAGAGAAAATTGACGCAAATGTGTGAGGAAAAAAAATGCACGAGTCATATCACAAACATTCTTTAATATGAAAAGACCGACATGCGCTATCTTGGGGTAAAATATTGATGAGAAAAGCTGTTCTTTATATCATCACTAGGGACATACTTACTGCTATTCATGGAAAAATATGAATCACATTTTCAAATATAAAGATTAAAAGAGGATCGTCTTGTTTCAAGGTGATATTTCTCATTTTTCCTTTATTTTTCTTGAAAATATAAGCAAAGTAGAGGAATGTAAGTAATACACATTTTTGCTTACCAACATTTCATACAAAGTTTTATAAATAAAAAATCCTTTTTGATATATTAATTTCTATTGTATATTTGAACTGATAAGTAAATATAAGATCAAATTATGTTGCGGAGTAACTTTCCTTAAGTATAATCTATTATATATAATAATTCTTAAGGAAGGTAAAAGTCTGCAATTAAAATTACTAAGTGATACAAAATTGTACACTGAATTAATTTATATATATTTAAAGCCTAGTGACAAAAATATCTATAGCTTGTTTATAAAAGTTTGTTTATAAAATCTATAATTTGTTTGTAAAAATTTAAAACGCAAATGATACAACAATAAATTATAAATGTAAATTTGTCTGTTTTCGAAAATTTTTTTATCCCTCTTTATATGCGTATGTGACAAATTCTAATACTATGATTTATTTATGTAAACCAGCGATTAAGATTTCCAGAAATTAAACAAAATTTGAGCAGTGGTGGATGAAACACAATTATGTCATAATGAAATTAAAAAAAAAACATTTATTGAAATCTCGTAAGCAGCTGTATGTAATTAGTAGGCATAAAATCTTTATTCATCTTAAGCATTCACAAGACTTTGCCAAAACAGACTTTTATATATTTCATTATTTGAACAAATCTTTACAGAAGAAAACATATAGTTTGATATACTATTATTAATAATTTTACCAAATTTTCGAAATATTGAGATTCAAGCTTCTATAGCTTTGTTTATTACTAACTTGTTTTTGTTTATTACTAATTCGTTGAGTTCAATACTTAGGTCTTGGGGATCAATATTTCTATTGATCAAATGAACATTATTCACTTAATTTACGGTAGTTTTCTTATTTAAACAAAACTGGCAAATACTTGAAGAGAAAATCGAAAGCCTTTTAATAAAATTTATTATATATATATTAATATATATATATATATATATCCGACTAGTTCCCTGTTTTTTTTTCCACCGTTCAAACAAAAGGTGAATGGTTCATAAAAGACAAAGAACTTGGGTTGTATACATGCAGGAAACGTCTCACTATAA
>JAPDSC010057095.1:82555-102468 GCA_026290005.1 Latrodectus geometricus | reverse complement strand
AATTCAAGACCTCGATTGTAAGATTTCATTTAAGTATAAGCAATTTATCTTGAATTAAATAAATTATATTCTGCTGCAGCTGATTAAAAATATAATTTTCATCTTATAAAATTTATGTAGAATCTTAAAAAACTCCGAGTCGATAAAATAGGATTTAAAGCAAGATTAACTCTTGTAATGGTGTACTTATAAGTTAATTTTATTTTGTTGTATAAAAAATTGATAAATGGACCATTTAAATTAAATTGATTTTGACATATTATTTAATTTTTTTAAAAATTTATAATTAGATAAGTGTATTTTATTCATAATTTTTATTATTACTTAGATTTTAGTCATTTGAGACTGACAAGACTAGGATTCAGATTTAAGAATATTAATGCAATTAATTTTTAAAAGCCAAAAATGCATGCGTATTCATCTCAACATTATTCAAAACATTAATTTAATAAAACTGGAAACCATGATTATAAATTTTTCAAGAGTATTTTAAAGTTTCACTCGTATGTTGGAAATAATTATTGTTTTTCAATACTTTAAACAAATTAACGAGCTCCTTTGTAATATAATAATACTTGTTAGATAGAAAATTAAATATTTAACTCTTCTGAAACAAAAGGACAATGTGAAGTTATTGGATTTATCCTTGTATGAATACAATTATACTGTATTCCTTTTGTATATTTCAAATAGAAAAATAAATGACTTAGAAGAACTAAAAATTGATTACTGGGTAATTAAAAAAGATCATTCTAAAGGTTAAATAAGTAGTTCTTGAAATTTATTTGTAGAATAACTAAAAAAGTGCAAAATATCTTTTTAAAAAGGGTCCCCTATCCTTTTATAATAATAGAAATTATAATAATATTTTTAAAATCATGACTATTGTATCAGGAATTTTTTGAATTCAAAAACTTTTTATACAGATGAGAAAATGTATTATTCTTTTTTAAATAGATATATAAAATCTGTCTCGGCATTCTTGAAAATCTCATTTTATTTTTATATATAGATCTCATCGAAAATTCAAAGAACACACCAAAAACTAGAACAAATTTTCGTAAATCGCGAAAATTTATGTGATAACTAAGAGCCATAACCTGCTTTTATCAGGATAATAAATAATAATTTAATAAAAATTAAAAAAAGAAATTGCATACGATTATGTTTCGCAATTTCTTTGTTTTAAAATTCTAGCTAAAATCATTGAAATTGAGACTCATTAATCCAAGAAATATTATAAAATATTAATGGATAAGATAAAAAAATTAAAATTTAAAATTGATCGTCATTTTAAATTAAAAATGTCATTAAGAAATAACTCTTAATTTGTCACTTTTCTAGAACTAGTAAGTCATTACAGTTATCTCCAATAATCCGAGAATGGTTGATCAGCTTTGTAGATTAATCGTAATGTCTAAATTTAAAAATCAATTCCTAAAAAAGAAGTGTTAAAATCCAAAGCAACAGACATTTTTTAAGGAGAACAAATCTATAGTTTTTTTAAGAGAATTGAATAACTTCATTCTTCAAGTAGTCAATATGCTTATTTTACCTATAGTATGTACAAAATGATTCGGATGCATAATTTTCTATTTTAACCCCTTTTTCATAATTTTATTGATTATTTGTGATTGGCATTCCACTCACTTCTGAGGAATAATCAAGAATTAATTGCATTTCACAAAAACGTTTATACATACATACGTATATATATATATATATATATATATATCAAATATAAAATGGAATTAATGAAATACAATATTAACCAATAAATAGTATAGGCAATCAAACTATCGCAAAAGCATCTAATGAGAGATATGCTAATATAAATAAAATGAGATGTAATTTAAAGAGCAATAAAAATCAAAGACAATAGAAAGCAGAAACTATACATTTCAATAAAAATAAGACAAAATCATGAAAAAACTATGTAATACAAACAAGGGGGAAAAGGTATAGGGACCACGTTTTCATCAGGAGGGAGAGGTCAACTATGCAATAGCAAAAGAATGTTCTATAGAGCACTCTTTTCTGACAAGCACGAAGAACAAAAATGTAAAAATATTCGTGCTATTCCCCCGAAGCAACCATATTCTTCTGTATTTGATAGATATTGCTTTGCTTATTTTTAAAAATCAACTTAAATATTATGATTTTCCTTTTGATTTTATTTTAAAATATGTAGGAAGTAAGAAATCGCTCGTAAGGTTGAAGTAATGCGTAGCTTTTGTAATCACAGGAAGGCCATCCAAGCATTAAATTTCTTACAAGAATCCCGAAAACACCTTCTTTCACTTTAACTATACTTTAATTTTTAATCTACTTTAAAAAATTTTAAACTACTTTAAAACTTCTTAATTTAATTTGTAAAAATTTTTCCTATTACTTTTGCAACCATATTCTTCTGTATTTAATATATATTCTTCTGTATTTGATATATTTTTCTCATTGTATTGCTTCGCCAATGTATTGTTTTGCTTATTTTTATAATGTATTACTTTGATTCTATTTATTTCAATTTTGATACAGTTGTATTTTTTTCTTATAAAGACACTTTTCGGGGGAATAACACAAATATTTTTAGACCTTTTCTTTCGTGTTAGTTAGAAAAGGGTGTTTTATTTGCATAGTTGACCATCGCATTCCTGATGAAGACGTGGTCCCTATGCTTTTTCTTTATTTATATCATATTGCATTGTTTTTCTTAATTTTTTTTCTTGATTGTGTCTTATTGATATTAAATTGAATAGTTTCTTCTTTGTTTAATCTTGATCTTTTAAATACATCTTATTTATATATAATTTATATCGGCATTTAACTCATTAGCTGCTTTTGCACTGGTGTGATTGCCTTTAATTATTTATTTATTGATTGATATTGTATTTGCTTTTACTATACATTGTATTTATTGCTTTATATTATATTATATATATATATATATATATATATATATATATATATATATATATAATCTGATTTATAATAAATTGGTATTAAAATTGAATATTTTTAGAAAAAACTATATTTCAAGATTTTTTTTTTTTTGAAATATAATGGAAACACTCTTGGCAAAAAATGAAGAAAAATTGAGTCTCTAATATGCGTTTATGAGTAATAATTTAAATCTTTAACTTCTTTCCCCTAAAAATTCATATCTTTAGCTTTACAAATAAATTATATTAATATCTTACTTTTAAAAAAGGTAAATATGATCAAAATTATAGGTTTTAGAAAAAATTTTAAAATTGAGAATAAATTCTAGATTTCAAAACACATTCCTAAGAACCCGCTTACCATGATTTTTCTTGTATTTTATTCCTTAACACAAATACTTTTAATCCAATTTCCAAATTGAAAACAACTTAAATTGTATTTTCAAATAATTTGACTGAAGTTGATGTAATAAAAGAAGTCAATTTCGCAATATTTTGTTGCACTGTAAAAAACAATTCCATGCCACAGAGAAGTTTTGTGCGTTTTATTTCAAAAGCGAATTCTGTAGAAGATAAAAAAAAATTAAATTAGCTTCTTTTCTTTTTTTAAACTAAAGAGGTAAACATTACTAAGTAAAGTGTTCAATTAAATAAAATGTTAAATAATCTACATGTGTGACTTTACTAAATGTGTTTACTTAATTGAGAAAGAAAGAAAATGGGAAAATTGAAAATATTACTTGTAAAACACATTTGTTAATTAAATTTCATTCATTATAAACTGAATTCCTTAATAAAAAGATAATTTACATTATTTTTTAATTTAAAAAGCTTATTCAATTTTATAAAATCAGTTTGTCAATATATGGAATTTATCGCAACTTAATTAGAATTGAAAGCATTGAAGTTTTGGAATTTAATTAAGGGAAGCAATTAATTAATGTATTTTATCAAGCAAAAAAATTTTAATCGAGATTTGATGAAAAAGCTATTTTATAATTAATATTACATCCAGTGTGCATGCATTGTTATTTTAATTTTTATATTGGGAGGAATATTTGACAAAAATTTAAAAATAAATCAATTAGAAGTAAAAATTTTTATATGCTGACAAATCAAGGAAACAAAATGTTTGTGTATACTGAGTTTTCCTATGAGTATTTACATTAATTAAAGTGTTCATAACGAAAACATAAATATAGTATTGAGTTTTTGAAAGAATTTATTATATAAAACAAGAAGAAGAACATGTATCTCAAATATCTTATTATTTTCGTAAAGAATAAAATAATCTTGTATTACTAATTAATCCAAAAACATTTATAGCTTTCGGACAGGAATCACAATCCTAACTACATTATTCATATCAAATATCTTGATGAGAAATAACTGGGTCTAAAAATCCTAAAATATATTCATTTACACCAAAAAAATGAAACAACCTTAAAAAATTATTCGATTATTTCGAAATTTCAGAAGTCATTCAAGTTTGTATACAGAATACAAATGAATAAAAATCCAATAGTTTTTAAAGCAAGCCACAATGCGCATTTACATTACGTAACTCATGTGGCATAAAAGCATTAAAAATTTCATCTTTTCTCGTTGTTCTAAAAACTCAAGAACTTGAGTTTTTGGAGGACTCCTTGGAGACACAATTCTTAATTATATGGCGTTTTCCAGGTCTTTAGAATTGAGTGAGAATTCATATTTATTCCTATGGTGGAATGAGAGATGTCCAAACAAAGTAATAGATCTATCACTCGCAACTTCAGGAATCAATTATTTTATTTGTACGTGCTTCAGCAGAGGTTGCTCAAGGAACTTATCAATGAAATGAATCACTTGAATGGCCAAGGTATATAAAAGCAAAGAAAGATGCTATGATTATACTCAGGCCCAAATTGCTTCTAAATCTTCATTGTCCACTATCCAATACGGTAAACCTTCAAAAATGACAATCATGAATTCTTCCACCATCTCAAAGCAATTGTTTAAAAACGGGTTTGGTACATGAAGATTAAGGAGTTTTTAAATTTTGAGAAAATTGTGCAAAGTAGTTGTACCATTGTTGTTGTTGTTGTCGTGTGCCGTCAATATGGCAGGCCGTCAATATGGGGTGCGCTGCTCCACTTTTCCAACTGAACCATATTTGGTGTGGAGTCCGACTTCCTCAGTACACACATGCTATAAGTACCCGTATATAGGGTAGGCAAACAATAACACACAAAGAAAGGACAACGACAAGAAAGAGAGAGAGAGAGAAAGTACATCTATGCCCGAGTTTTACCATTATTGTATTATTAACGAAAACACAATTTCTTTGTTATTAAAATTATTTTTAGGATAGTTATGATTTTTTTTAAAAAATCATTCCTATCATAAAAATATTCGTTTATATGGAATAACCCTATCAGCAACATTTGAGAAATTAAATGAATATTTTGGTTATTTAACATATCTATTTTTTCACATAATCCTCTATTATTCATATTGAATTGTACACTAAATATTTCCCCCCCCCCCCCACAAAGCATAAGTCATAAGTTTAACTTTTCCATCGGCTGATACATTTATGTAAAAACCATGCTTAACTTCATCTTTTCTATTAATAATGATATCCGAACTAATTTTTCTTCCAATTTGTTGATATATTTTGATTATTAAAATGTATAATAGAAAAAATTAATTCTTTCAAATAAAGATGTTAAAAATTGGAAATATTGTTCTACGCACTGCGACAGATTTTAAGGAAATTTGAAGCACACGTTATGTATCACTTCAGATGAAACAGTTTTATGATACATCTGTATCTTCAAAAAAGGATGGAAATTCATTAAAAAGAAAACAAATATATATTTTAATATTCATAAAATATTTCGAGTACACACACTAAATGAAAACAAATAATTCCTCAAGTCATATAATTTGAAAACTGTTTGAACTTAAAAGTTTATGCATTGAAACACCTTGGTGGTCATGCCTTATAAGTCGTAATTATATTTTAGATTTTCATTTGCCATTCATAATAGAAGGATGTAGAAAAATCATTCTCAATAACTAAATAAGATTACTAAGAAGAATTTACCATCGAAAACTGGAAATCTGTTAATTGTGTTCTTCAGACCAAGAAAAAAATCGATGTCAAAATTAAAAAGTAATACTCGCTTTTGTACTAGAAATTAACAATAGTAATTCAAAACTGTGTAATTCAAAACACTAAACTGTGTAATTCAAAACACTATTTATACTACCTATCTGCACATTAAAAAGGTATGCATGCACGAATATTTTATAGTAGTAGCAATATAACAGTTGGAACAATAAGATTCAAACTAGGTATAATAAGACTTTCGAATGGGTCATAGTTTTCAGGATAATTAAGACATTTAAGCTCAAACATAGAACATGAAAATATCTACAGAATACAATTATGAAAATGAGAAAGGAACTGAATATATGCAAAATATAATTGAAAATACTCAATCTTAGTTTCGAGCCCATTATTTTTAAAACCATTTATAAGTAACTATAGTGATCCAAAAAGGATAATAGAAAGCAATTAATGTGGAGACATAAAAACATGCTAGAACATAAAACCTACTTATTAATAAAGAAATAATGGCATTTAATACATCGTTCCCGGCTATAATGTTATGAAGTTGGTTCCAAAACTCTATCATAACGAACTGGAATATGTTAAAATCAAGAGCATCAATTTTAGTTCTGATGGCTTATTTCAGGTTCACCAGTGAATTAAGGCATCCTATAAATTTTGTCTTTAATGCAATCCCATAAAAATTTTCATAGATTTAAATTCGGGCTGTATGTTGTCCATTTTACCTCGAGAATTAGTTTTCCTCCAATGCTATCAAATGTTCAGCAAATTTCATTCCAAACTACATGTTAAGACGTCATAAGTTCAATGTGATGAGACCCATCGTGCATGAACCTGTACCAACGTGTCATGTTGAAATTGGCATTTCAGGCCTAAAGTCACGCTCTAGTAACTCTAGATATTTCACTCCTGTCACCATACCGTCTACATATCGAACCAATTATCGCAAGATTTATACTTCACTAAATGTCCTTCTCATTCCAAACTCTGAAAACGATATGATGTCCAACGCTATACATTACTTCTCTTATTCTTATAAATCTTACGATTAATAGTCGTTCTTCTATATTCAGTTCCGTATTGCTTAATATTTGTTTTCTGTAGTCAAGTATTCATCTGAAATGTAAATGTATGAGTTATTACAATATAGAAGAGTTATATTTGCATTTATTATGTATGAAACAAGTAAATAAATTTTTCCATCATGTTTTTTGGAATACCCTGTGTTTTCGATGCGTTAAATTTTAAATCTTATTAGGATAGACAATGAGAAAAATGTAACTAAAATATCTAAAACGTAGATAACAGCATCAAATTTACAGTATCGAGATTGTTAGGATGATTAAGAAATTCAAACCTAAACATTGTCATCAAAACTGAAAAAGGAAAAAAGGTTGTTTTTAAAATAAAGGTTAAGTAAAATATAATGCTGACCGCGTCACAAACACAACACTGACAAATAATATTCCCAAATAATATTAGAGCGGCACTATGTTCATACTTCGTTGGGCTATATAAGTGATTAAAAATCATCAATAAGAAATTATAAAGTCCTTTATAAACTGATTACAAACTGTGAAAATAATGCAGCTTAAGAAAATCAATATCTTCTTTTGTGCATTTCTGACAAAAGAAGCTTAAACATTTTTTGTGAAACAAAACAAGCGTTATTCGATCAACGAAAGTACTGTCGAATCGATCGAAGAAGAATGAGTATTGATTGAGATTTTAAATTCTGAGAAATGTATCTTATAGTTTGATGCAACCCCAACAACAATCCTGCAATTAAGAGAAATCAGCGGATATTTGAAGAATTAATAAACCGACGAAAACGATTGAAACCTTCACGTCACATGCAGAATAAAACAGACACAACACATATGCCATTGACAATGATTTCTACCACATTCCCAGTCATGTCATAACAGACTAGTTTGAAGAAGATAATCGATGTATGCATAAACTGTTTTTCCCTTTTGGTGCAGTTAGACAGTCAAATAAATATGTAAATGTCAATATATTGTGTTAATCAGTTAACCCTGCTTCTGTCCACAAAACCACAATTGTCAAGTTAATATTCTGAGACATTCCGTAAATAGTAGTTGTTAAACTATTGTTTTATGCATCTTCTTGTAAACCCGGAATTCGTATATTCTCTCAACAAAATATAAATCACAATTACTTTGCACTAAAGATGAGCTAGAATCTTTTCCTTCCCATAAAGATTTTTAACATATTATAAGAAAAAATCTTTATTGAAATGCAATGGACACAATTAAGTTTGGGCGGAAAACAAAAGAACAGAGACCCGGTTGAGAGTTAAGCAGGATTATCAATTTTTTCTTCTAGTTGACCATAATATTTAATCTTTAAGAATTAATTCTACTGTTACTAGCCTTTTCACATCTCCAGACCAATAAGACAGAAGCACGTATTATTACGCGTACATCATAATCTCTTTCTTTATCATAATTAGAAAATATTGATAAATTGCTTATAGTGCCAAAATGACTAAAGTTCTATCAAACCGAAATAAATTGATATATTTTCGGTTCAGTTCTAGATTTCTGTTCGAAACCCTAAATTATCTACAGTACAAAAATAAAAAAGCTTTAGTTTTTTATACAAAAAATGCATATCCACCTTACGAACATTTTTTCCCAACTTCCTGATGACCTATATATTTGGAATGACTTTTACTCAACTGGAAGATTTGATATTTTAAAAGCATCTTCGATTTTTGGTTTTCCCGAAAACAGGAAATTTCATTTTTTTATGCCCATTCATAATCACAATTTAACTGAATGTACCAGCTATACAAATTTTTTTTATGAAAGGAAAATGTTTTTTTTACCTAGAAAAACAGTCCAATCTATTAAAAAATTATGAATATTGATTTAAAATGTTTTTGAATAGATTTTTCTTAACATTGAAAAGAAAAGCTTCCCCATTATTTTTTTAAAAGAATAAATTTTGTTGCTATTTGAAATTTTCTATTCAGTCGTTGCTATAATCGAAGTTTTGGATTTTTAGTTTAACATTTTTAGATTTTTCTTTAAGAATTCTAGAAACAAATGGCACATTTTTAGTTCTCATAAGTTTCAATCAGTTAAATATAAATTACTTCGACAGCTTGAATGTTTGATTTATACATATTTTTATTTTCTTTTGATGTTTTCAGTCAGCATGTGTGTGCATACCTTTTGATGAAAAACCATTCTTCATTTCTGAGAGGAAAATATGCTTTACAGAAAATTCAATGTTAGTAATATTGGATTTTTAGAAAAGAATCATTAAAAAAAAAAAAAAAAAAAAAAAAAAAAAAAAAATTCCCGTTTATATATAAATACTCTAGGTTTTATTTCTAAAAATTTTCTCTCTACTGTTTAAAATGAAAACTCTTTTACACGAATAACTTTTTTGTTTATTGAACTAATAGCTTCTATTCATTTCCTCTGTAGATGTAATTTAAACAATTTAGAGACTTGTTCTAAAAAAGAATTAGTTATCAGAATTATGAAAAGTTCCGAAATTTTAGAAGTGTAATCTTCTATAAATTATTAATTTTACGAAAATTGGTTAGTATTCTAAAAAAATTATTCTTTTGGAATTTATTTTATTAAAATGCTTTGAAATGATGTTTCCAGGAATTCTGTAAGATGTCAATCATTTATGCCCAAGGTTGTCATTTAAAATAGACTGTCCCATTCCAATTTAAATGACATCTCTGGTACTGCGCTTGAATTAATGACAGATAAACAAAGCTGGAATTACATTATCATCTATGAAAACAATGCGAAACTGAGTGCCGCTTCATTTTAAGCTGCTGAATTGGTAGACAAAGGTAGCAGCCGAATGGTTCACGCTTTCGTTTGTTTTGCTCGTCGCTCAACAATCATTTTCTGCACATGAGGCTTCAGCAGAGTAGCCTTGGAAGACTTTAGACTTGGAAGAATGATGGTTCAAAATTTATTTTAAACAGGACTCAACCCTCACCCAAAAAAATATTCGTTGAGCGATTAGCAAACTGATCTGGTAGGTGAATGGTTTCTGCTTTAGCACGAATTCTATTTCCCTCACGAGTGAATAAGCTTCTAATGGTTCGGAACAAATTTTTAACGGTTGAATTATTTAGTGACAAGAGTGATAAACAATCCAATCTGGTTTTATATCAATTTCGCCAATACACATCCTCAATTTATACACCAATGTAATATAATTATCTCCATTATAAAATCACAAGAATAGTTCGAAAATCAAATGATCAATAAATTAAGCAAGCTCACAAAAAGAAAAAAAAAATCCTTCTAGTGCAAAAATTTTAATTATTTGGAACATATGCAAAATGTCCAATGGAATCATTGAATGTAATCAGTATCTTTTAATAATAAATTATAAACCAAATTATTTTTGAAACGAAATGATATGTAAATTGTTTTACAATAGAAAGTGGTAAAATAAAATATCACCAACTTCAACTGGAAATTTTTGGAAAAATACCCCCCCTCATTTATCTATTGTAATTGTTATATAGTAACTTTATAAATTTTATAGTAAATTTCGTTTTCCTTGACAAATTTTAAGAGCTAAAATTTACTATATCAAGAAAATAATATACTTTCCTTAATTCGATTTTAACAAATCTGAAATCAAGAAACATAAAATTTACTGTACAATTCTTCTGAGATATCAAATACACACACAGTATCTATTAGAAAAAAGTGGAATTCTAAAAAGAATATATTGTGCCTAAATCATTATCAATAAACCTTCAGCTTTTATAATTTCAGCAATAATTATTTTTGATTACTTTTTTGTTCAACAAATACGCAATTTTCCCCCCTTCATGACGTTCAAAATGAAAGCTACAAAGTGGCAAGAATCGTTATTCGAAATCCTTTCAAAAAAAAAAAAAAAAAAAAAAAGTTTGATTTTGTCATGTACAGAGAATTTTGTATTTATATACAGAATTTTTTTTTTTTTTTTTTTAAAAATATCTGTTCCACTAATTTTTTAAATCGATTATTAGCTTAAATTATTCTATAAATATATATGCAAGCACATTTAATTATTTGTTCTTTTATATGCTTGACATAAGTGAACCTGAAGTGTAATTAAGCTTGATCATACTAGGAAGCTACTTGCAAACAAATGTTAGTACGTTTTAGTAGTTACATTTGCACTGTTTAGTTTACTAATCCTACCATTTATAACTCCCCCAGTAACAACCTGGATTCCAATTCAACACCTTAACACTTTTCTTATTAATAATTCTCTTCACAAAATAAAGTTACAAAACATTCCACTTCCTTTGTAAAATAAACAAGTACAAGTGAACGGCATTTAATTTTTTTAATTATCACTGGCTGTCAAACAAAGTTTAATTTCAATTTCACTTGTATAATATTAATTACTAATCTTTGAAAGGTATTAGAAGTAATTTTTGTTTTCTATGCTTAAAAACCACTAAAATTAGATTTTCAAGAAAATTTTTATTTTGAAAGAATGATTGTTTGTTAGCAAATTTAAGATTGAATCTATAATAAAACGGTGCTGCAAATGTTTTTATCTATCATTTTCAAAAAAGGGTTATTCCTAAGTTGATTATTTTTCCTTTTTTTTTTTTAATTTTAAAATGTTATAAACAAAAAATATTACAAACTACCATTAAAATTATTTCCTTATAGCAAACAACACCTCATACAATGTTAAAGACAATTTCAACATTGATGTGTGGACATGATTGCAATTCTAATGTTTATGCTCACATATTTAAAAGGGGCTAAGATATAAACAGAAAAATACAACTCATAAATAATTATAAACATCAGTGATTTTATGCTAATTGTTGGAAAAAAAGTACCAGAAATAAAAAAAAAAAATACAAAATAAAGTAAGAGAAATACTATACACAATAAAGTAAGAGTCCGTTTTCAAATGCTACAATATTTGAATAATCATTTATAGATATGGCTTTTACTTAAAACTTTAATTTGCAGCACAATAGGCAACTCCAACTAAATACAAAAGGTAAAAAAATATATAACTATAATGAATTCAAAACAAATCTTGAAGACGTTAAATGTTTTCTTATCGTATACCACATGAAAATCATTTCTTTACTTGAAAGAAGTAAATCTGAAGTTTTTTTTTATGTATTTATTTTTTTATGTTTTTTAGTAATAATTTTATATAATATTGAAAACAATATCTTGAAATACATACAAAACTTATAGAAATCAACTGAAATATTTTCAATGTGAATCAGATTTAAATGATCAATAGAAAGCTCTAATGGCAATATTTTCTTAATCATAACAAGATATCCTGTAAATATTTAAAATGATTTTAAAAAGTACATTTAAACTTATACTTCATTTTATAAACACATTTATTAACCACCAGATTAACTTCCTCGAAAACGCAGATCAATCCTGGTATCTTCCTATGTTGTAATTTTATTTGAGGTGAAATTAAATGGAAATAAGAAAAATAACATTAGACTACTTCATAAAAATATTCTTTTAATTAAAATACATAATAGCAGCATATTAAATTTTAAAATTTTACAATTTATAAGGCACATTTGAAGAACTAATGTAACCAAATAAACAAAACAAAATAGAAAAAAATGTAGTACAGCAATAAAATGCATAAGTAGCATATTGTGGGAAAATTTACATCCACAAAATGCAAGGTCTAAGCTCATTTTTAGCTCTTTTTTAAATATATTTCTCATAATATTTTTTATAAGAAACATGTACATTATAAAGAAATGCAAACAAGAATAAATGAACACTTGGTAAGAAACTAAGCAAAAATTATATTTATTTCAATAATATAAATATAAAATACCATTAAGTTGTGCTAAAAGTAATGAAAACTTTTATAAATAATCAAACCATTGTTCAACATAATTTGGAAAAAATAATTTTTCTATGGTCCAAATTGAAGTTTAGTCAGACACATTTTTAATTTTCCTATTATTTCAATAGAAATAAAGATGTAAGAAAATAAATAATTGAAAATCATATATAAATTGAAATTTCATTTTAAAAAAGTAACAAAATACCATGCAATAAAAATAAAGAATTAAACACATAAATTTGTACCCTATAAATTGCAATTTTTTAATATACATTTTGAATTTATTTTGATTTTTTTAGTATTCAATACTAAAAAAATCAACTGAATTTTTTTTTCACATTTCATTATATTCTTTTTTTTAGAATCAATAGCGGTTTATAAATACACCATACAAGAGTCACACGATAAATATAAAATATATATATCATTTAGTTAAATAAGGAATTATACATAGTTTGGCATGACTATTAAAACAGTGCAGTAACCATATTTTAAACAAAGTTAATTAAAAGTTATTATGTTAAGTATTAGTTGAACAAGTTATAAACATAATGTTAAGAAATAATTTCAAAAGAATTAATATGATTAAGTTATGAATAATAAAGTCAAAAAAATAAAAACATTAATAACTGACACTTTCATTCTTTATATAATTTAATCACCAAAATAAAACGTTTTTAAAGCTTTCCTAAAAACTGATATTTAAATTATACATCAAATATTTAATTAGAAAAATTGCAAAAAAAAAAAAAAAAAAAAAAAAAAACAGAAAAAGGCCTCTAAAATTAGATTAAATAAGTAATGAGAAATAAATCAGACCATAAATCATTTAAGATTAGAATTAAAACAAAATTACAACAAATTTTAAAAATGCAAGCCCATTTCTTAACAAATTTTTACTTAAAATTATTAAATTCTAAATGTTGAGTTTCTTCAATTCACATGAAAACAATATTGTAGAATATATCATAACTTCAATTAAATATAAGTTATTATATCCAACATAAAAGCATTTTTCAATAAAAATAATTTAAAAAAAACTAATAAAAGCAGATAATCACATTTAAATTCGAAATCAATTTTCCAAATGTTTGATAAAACATTAAATCTTTACCAACTCCAAATAGTTCTTTTAAGAAATCAAGCATAAATCACACTTTAAATTTTAAGGAGGAAAACATAAGAATTAAACTATTTCATGTGTTTAAAGATGTAAACCTTAAAAGTAAAATAAACATTTATTTAAATTTTTTTTAAAGTTTTGGGAATAAAAATTGAAAGTATTATTCATTCAAATATTTTATGAAAGTAAAATAATGCAGCTATTTTTTTAGTCATGCCTGGAATATAAAAAGACAGGTTACAAATTACATAGCACCATTAATACACAGTAGTCACAGTTCACATTAAAGCATTTAACAATGAATAATAAGAAAGATAAAAAATTTATCCAAATCTTCATGCATCAAAACAATATAAAAAAGCTTTACATTTCTACTTAATATTAAAATGTGAGTTTTACATACTATGTGACATTCAAGATTAATAAACTTCATTTTGTAACAACAGTATTAATTAAAAAAAAAAAAAATGATTAACTGTTTTTTACATTACTGAACAGTAATAAAACTATTGGAATCATATTTTGCTATGGTAACATTTCATAAATTAAACTTAATTTAAGCAGTTCAAACAATCCATAAGAATACCAAGGAAATATCAGAAAATTTAATTTATCTACTAGAAGTCATAACTTTGGCAACATACGTACATACTGACAATTGTTTGGCAATAAAATTGGCAATTACATTTGTCATAGGAATGTAAGAAACTTGGAATTCATATCTTTATTTTTTATACAACTAATATATTTTTACTAAAAATGGTAAACAATATTAAACTGTATAAATTTCTATTATTCACATCTTTTTAAAACAATTTATTTTCAAATTATTAAAACAAAAAATGAAGGAAAATTTGCAATATACTAAAATCTTAATTGTATAATTTATTTAAATAAAATCCCATAGTTTTAAGGTATTTTTTTTTCATGAAAAATTTGCTTTTTTCTTTCACCTTTCAATATAGCACCTAAATTTGTTAAACTGAACTTCAAAATAAGATCACTAAAATTATCACTCATTTAAAAATTCTTAAAATATACAGCGATTGTCAAATCTTTTACCAAGAGGTTGGATAATTATTGTGTATTAATTTAATAACTATATATAGCACATCTTAATTAAATGTATTTTTAATGCAAATATTGGGGCTCTTGTGATGAGGTAATTTTATGAAATTTATATATTGCCTAATTTTAAGTTTCGCTTCACAGATTTAAATTAGATATCAACTTTAAAGATACATTTTTTCCCTATATATGATCAAAACAAAAATTCCAGGTTTACCAAAATTTTAATAATTTGATTTAAAATATTCTTCACTCCTGTGGGAATGGAATATAAAGCACAAATATAATTTTGAATTTTTCTCTTTTCCATATAAAAGATAAATCTCAATGAAGATACAGCATTAATGATATTACTAAAGAGCATTCCTTGCAGATTATTAAAATTTAGTGTAATTAAATGAAACTCTTCAAATCAAAAAATAAAACAATCAAAATGATGCTTAGCAACTAAATAATACACATTAAGATTTTTAATATTATACATAAAATATTAAAAAAATAAATCTTTAAAATATAAATGGGAAAATAAATGTAATACAAAATAATTTTTTTTTATTAGAATATATCCTGTACGATCAAGTGCTTAGAACTAATTACAAAATTTATATTTACAGTTTAAAAAACAAATAGACAAAAACACATCAGATCAATATATATGTACATGGCAAAATTAACACTTAACAGGAAATCTTAAGCAAATTTTTTAAGTAAAATACTTAGGTTTAAAATTTGTCTTCATTACTTGTCAAATTTTAAAAAGTTTAAAATCCATTGCATTATCCACAAAAGGAGTTTACATCTCTTAATATTGAAATTACAAAGAATAATAACAATGATCATAAAAATAAAACAATTGAGTATTTACAGCAACACTAAACTAAAATTGTGTGTGTGTGTGAGGAAATATATAGTTAAATAATATTTCAATATGTAATTTTCAGTAAATAATTTTACAATAAAAAGGTTAAAATATAAAATACATTAGAAAAATTGATTATGCATTACAAAAATTTACTTAACTCACTCTTTATAAAGAATTTTACCTTAAATATCACAGGTATTTATTCAAGTACTAAAACCACAAAACAGTAATCAACTCTGTGTACTTTATGAATAGTTTTAAAACCCATTTTACTTTTTTAAAAAATACTTTAAAACTGTGATTTTATATGCAAATGATAAACTTATAAATTTCAATTACTATATAAGATATAGAAAATAAAATACAGAAAAGAGTAAACTCATAAGCATCACTTCGTTTAACAGTAAATTCATACTTTGAGAAAAAATTTATATAATTTTCATTCACAAAACAGTTATAAAATTTTTTTAAGATTTTAAATTGTATTTGAGAAATAATTTTAGAGAGAGAGAGAAATTGGTTATAGATCACAGTCATTAATTAAGAACATGATATGTGGTAATTTTTAAAAGTAATACGAACACATAATTAATTGCATTTGAAAATCAGAATAGGATATAATAAAACTCAGTACAAAAATGAAATTACTAGCAGACAAATTAGCACAAATGTAATAAGGATAATACATTACATCATTACAAATTTAAAGTCCAAAGAAACATATTTCAACTTAAAGCAATGTAATTTAGCCGTTTTTCAAATCTACACCCTTATTCTCTTTAATATGTTTGTAACGACATGTTTCTCCATGGAAGCATCCCTTGTTTCGCCAGAAGTAACATTCGTTTCCATTTACAGGTCCCAGTTTCTTTAATTCTTGACCAATAACACTATTTAAAGAACAATATTTTAAAATAAACACACATTTGTATAACTTGCTTATAAGCATATCAGAGAAAATTGATATATATATATTTTTATTTAATTCAAAAATTTTTTTAGAAATTAATGACATACTAAATTTTTTTAAAAAGTGGTAATAGAACAAATAATGCAATATTAAAATGCCAAAGAAAATTCCATTTTCTTTATTTCTATCAAAAATAAACTGAAAAGTTAAATTATTTTCATATTTAACAAATCATAAATTAATTTAATTACTTTAGAGTTTCCATAATTAATATTCATTTTTCAAAATTTTATATTCTTCTGAAATAAAATTCATTTCAAAAATAAATATGCTGGCATTTAAAAAATGAAAACTTTGTAATCTATTTTCTTTTACATGAAATGATCACTTTATTAAAGTAATTTCTCAGTAATTGTTAAGTACGTACATAATGCATATTTCTGAGACATTTCAACAATGAACACAAACTGTTGTATACTGAAAATCTGACAAACACATATGTATAAAATTTGAATTTAGAAAGTTCTATAGTTTATTATTAAAATACTAAACATATTTATTAATTTTGATTGATGTTAAAAAATATTAAATATAAATCTCTCAAAAAAATTTCTGAATAAAATATATATAAAGACTAAAGCACAAATCAAAAATTGTTTTAAAAAAATTTAGAAAAGGATTTTAGTAAGAACAAATGAACCATTCAAAATATAGATGAATACAATAATTTAGAATACAAATATTCAAATTAATAAGAAAGCAATTAATAAAAATGAAAAATCTTTTCTTAATGGGAATGGTTACAAGGGGAAGGTGATTTGAATGCAATCATGCTAGCTAGTACATATGTCCATGAATATGTATATATTATATGTAGTTCTTTTAATTTTATTTTTTTACTTCCAGGAAATATAACAAATATTTCAATTGTTGTTTATAGTTGACATTTTTTATTAAAAAGTTTTATTAAATATTTCAATTTTATTTACAACTGTGCTACCCTTTTAACTATTTAACTTTTACAGGATAATAATAAAATAAATTATTTAAATAATATTAACAAAACATTGTGAATTAAAATTATGAATTTATTTAAATAGTAAAAAACAAATCTAGAAAATTTCAATCAATAAAAAGCCATTTTATTTAAAAAGCTTAAAAAATTATTTAATATTAATAAAATATTTTGAGCAATAGATATGTTAATACAAAATTTGAATTGATTACCCTGGCTTTTTCTTCACAGGAATAGCTGGAGTAGTTTCTCCAGGTAAATTTGGAAAACGAATTGATAAATTATAGCCATTCAGTTCATATCCCTAAAATATTTAAAACTTTAATTTGAAACAATATGTAATTGAAAATAGAAAACATGAAAAGTTTTCTAAACACAAACAAATACCTGATAAGCTTGCATTGCTTTCCCAGGAGAATTTTTACTTTTATAATTAATAAAAGCACAGAATTTCTCTGGCATCACTTTTACACTTAATAGTTCACCATACCTGTAAAATATCATTTTGTATGAAATATTTGAAAAAAACCTTGTAAACATGATAGAAATACTTATAAACAAATATATTTTCTTACTTTCCAAACATAGTAGTCAATTTTTTTTCAGTCACATCAGGTTGAACATTTCCAATCCATAAAGAATGATGGCCTTCAGGATTATTGGGGCTGAAATTTTTTTTAAATACCTTAATATTGAAATTTATGAAAAGTTATTTAATACTAAATTAATTTTGTTTTATTTTATACTAAGTTAAATGAAGAATAAAATGTAACAGAGGATTAATTGACTTAAATTACCACTATATTCATTAGAAATTACTTATTTTATTTACAGAAAAAATAAATATTTTTTTAAAAAAACTACTGAATTATATATAAATTAATAGGAGGAATGAAAAACCAAAATAATAAATTTTGAAATATTTTTTTATGTTAAGTGCCTTATAATAGGAAGCATAAATATTAGATGCAAACACATACTCTTTTTTAATATCATAGAAAGGAGATTGAGTAATTGGCTTTGGTTTGGGAGGTGCTTTCCATGCATTTTCAATTTCATCATCAGAAATAAAAATTTCCAAATCATCTTGAACAGTAACTCGAGAGATTCCACTTGACAGTAAACTAGTAATTGCTTCAGATACAGAGCCATGTCTAGAAAGAGCAGCTTCTGCTACTTCTTTAGTAAAACCTTTTTCCTATGGTAAAAAAGGGGTGAATTTATATAATTGTACAGCATTCAAATATAGCTAATTGTACGGCACAACTTGACCAAAGTTATTGGTTTTAATTTACGGAAGCTATTCGATTTTTAAAATATGAAAATATTCCAGTCTTGACGAAAATCTAGAAGTACATTAGATTTTATTAATAACTTTTGAGGACTTCAAGTAGTAAAAAATAAACATCTTTCAAAAGCTTAAGGAATTTTTAATGTCTTTGAAATAAATTCCTGAAACATTTTTTAAAAATATCTTTAAGTCTCTATGACTTGAATAAAAATAACTATCTGTCATTACCTCAATTTTTATATCAGACCATTTATAACTTTTTTAGATGTATAATAAGTCTAATTAAACAGAAATCGATAATTTAATATTCCTATTTCCATAAAAAGGAATATAATAACTTTTTCCTCCCTGCCATACATGCAGCAGTATTTACACAAAATATACTATACTGTGTCAAAATAAAATTAATGTACTATTTTCATTGTCAATTTAAAATAAAATAACTCAATTTTTCAATTATAGCATTTAATGAATTTTGTATGAACTGTAAGCTATTTTGAGTTGATTTCTGAGCAAGATTATAATAAATTTACCACAGTTAGGCACAATGTGGAGTCATAACTTTCATCATTTGCAGCAACAAAATAATAAAATTTATGAATATTTGACAATACTTGCCCTCTTCTGAAGCTCATTCTTTAAAAGTAAAAGTACTTTTAATTTTAAAACTATAATATATATATATATATATATATATATATATATATATATATATATATA
>JAPDSC010057095.1:30133-82545 GCA_026290005.1 Latrodectus geometricus | reverse complement strand
ATATATATATATATATATATATATATATATATATATATATATATATATATATATATATATATATATATATATATTACAATTTCCTTTAAAACAACTCTTTCCATGAATAATGAATTAACTTAATCATAAACAATGATTGGAATATAATCCTCAAAAAAATAAATAAATAAAATACTAATAATAATTTTGGCAAGATAGTCTCTTATCCTTATAAAAAATGCATAGGTTTTGAAAGGTACTTCTATTCTTTTCACAATGTTTAGTAACATTAACACAATCAAATTACATGTATACCAGGTATTAAATTAAATAACAGATTTTGAAATAAGTTATTCCAATTTTAATGCATAGAAATGTATGACTTTAACTACATACAAAAGAGTAAAAACAATATAAATTAATAAGAAAAATATGCAATTTTTTAAATATTATCATGTCACAAGAAAGAAATTAGAATTTCAGTGATACAAACTTTACTATTTATTTTAAATATACAGAGCAGAGATCAATTTCATAGCAAATCAAACAGTGTTAGACATAATTCATAATTAAATGGTTAAGATGCAGATTGCCACATTATGTTTTTAAAAAAATATGAAGTGCATACAGTGAAACTAGCTTAAAAATTCGTAATGTGATATTATATAATTTGTATCATTGATAGTAAAGATTTGATAAAAAGAAGAATTCATTTTCAGCAAAATGAATAAAAAAAGAGGAAAAAAAAAAAAAAGAAATATATACAGAGAAGTATCTTTTTATGTTAAGAGAAGAAGCATTTTTGTAAAAAAAAAATTATGAAAAGAAGTTTTCTTAAAAATACCAATTAATTCGACCCTGATATGCAAGATCTAATTTAATCATAAATATGTAATGTAATATTTCACAACATCAATAAAGACATTATATTTTTCAAATTAATGGTGTCATGCTTTTATAGATGTTCTGAGAAATCATTCAAAAAAATTGACATAAGTGAAAATTGGCAAGCATTGAATGACTTTGTAACTTCTTAATGCAGCCTTTGAAACTTGGCCGTCACATGTCTTTTATAATTTGTATAAGATTTTAAAATTGATTATTTAAATAATTTGATATTCAAGCACATCTCATAAAGTCAGTTCAAATTTATGAACTATGAGAAGATAAGTATAAGAGTTAAGAATTTAATAAGATAAATATTTAAACACTTCATAAAAACTTGCAAAACAGGCTTTCCTACCAGATGTTTTTTGTAAAAAAATCTGCTTAAAAACATTTAAACCAAATATACTTGTAATAAATTTATAAACTAATTTGAAATATCAAGTAAGTAAAATATCAAGTACACTAGCTTCATTAGAATAATTTTAAAAAATAATGAAATTCAATATAAAGCATACCAATTAAAATTACTTTTAATTTAGGAAATTATTGTATTTTAATTTGAAAGCAAAATTCTTCTATTTGATTTTTTCCCAAATAATTAACATAAATCAGATCATAGCAAAAATTTCCAAAAAACAAATAAAAATTTAATTGTAATTTCTTATGATCATTTTAATTTCTTGGTAAATGACACAATTATTTTCAACTAAGATATTACTAATTCAACTAGTATGAATAGTAAAAATATAAAATAAATTAATATCAAATGTAATTTAAAATTACAAAGTACCCACAATTCTTCGTCTACACAGTCATTCCTTAGATAACTGAGCAAAATACACGTAATGTATTGGAAATAATATGGGCTGGTTGGTTGGTTGGTTGTTTTTTATGGCGCAAGGTCCAAAAAGGACAGCTGTACTGTGGAAAATATGGGCAAGTGCCACAACTTCAAAAAACTGTAAGCTGAATAAATTTTAAATAACTTGCAAATAATCATGTAATTGAAGTAATAATTAAAACCCATATTACATATTTATAATTGAAAATCAATTCATTTTTATTACAAAAAATTAAAATTAATATATGTGAAAATGCAGTCTATAAATTCATACAACATATATAATAGAAATTACAACAAACTAAAAAGTATTCACTTCTGCTTGATAATAAATTAAACTCAGTGTACGACAGCCCATATGTGACCAAGACCTACAGTGCTCACATCTATTTTAAGAATTGAGAGCACTGATGTGTGAAGCATGTTTTGATTAGGTGGTCAGCCTAATGCAAAACTCTTAGTGTTTAGTTCCCAAGCATGCTTGATACTCACTCGGTTTAACAACCCGCTGAAAAGATGGAGGGCTGAGTTGACCTAGCCCACCCTAAGGATCAAAACTCAGACATGTACCCTGAGATCACAAAATGCTACCACTATGTCACCAAGTTTTGCTACTTGATAATAGTACAGCTTAATTATGAGCTGTATTAAAAATACTATCAGTAGATGAGTTAGATATGTCTATTCACAACTAGCGACTTTGATTCAAATGAGTTCATTTGTTATTAGTATGCTTTCTAATTTTAGTTGTTAACAAAATCATAATGGCTTTTTGATTTTTTAACTTAATTTAAAAAAAAAATTCTTGATATCTTGCAACACAAGACAAGATTAAGTTAAAATTTCACTGCACATTACATGTCAGAATCTTGAATATGAAAATGTTTAACATGTACAGCAAATTTCAAGAACTCGCGAAATAAATCAACTGTTAATACCTGGACTTCAGCTTTGACCTCATCATTATGAACTTCTTTATTATAAATTATTAAAATTCAATAAAATCGTTCTCATGTAGAGTTTCCAACCATCAATTTTTTTATTTTATGACAGTTGTTCATTTGTTAAAATCTACTATACCAATTACATTTGACAGTTATAATTTCAGAACATACAGTTAAATTTTGTACTAAACTTTAAAAATAACCTAGCCACATTTTTTCCAAATGACCATTTACGGTCGATTGGTGCAGTAACTTGATGATAAAAGAAGCATCTGTAAAACAATCCATAAACAAATTTTAATCATGCTCTCTCAACAAATCTATATATTTCATCCAATAAGACTAAAATAAGTTTAAACGTTTGCTTTTTATTGTACATCTTAAATGCTACTATAATATTCTGATCGAGTGGCTGAATTAACAAAGTGATATTAGGAGAAAAAAAACAGCATTTGAATATTTGGATTATCAAGCAACGAGCAGCTTAGCACATTATCAACAAGGAAAGATATTTTGGAAATTCCAAACTTTTTTGTTCAATATATTTCTGGAAATGTGAAATAAAATATTGTGAACCAATTTGTAAAGAAATTAATCACCATCTATGTTTTCTTTTTTTTTTTTATATGCTATTAAATACATCTGAAGTTTTGTACTTAATGTTCTTGTCCATTAAAATTAGTGGTATAAGGGAGTTGTTGATCATGATTTAACATTCTATCACTAGAAACATCAGAAGATAGAAATTTCACCCTATCTTTGGTAGCTTTAAAACCAGTAGATTTTTCAGATTTTGTGACGTATGTTCTTTCAGAAATTTTCTAACAGAATAATCCAGTTCCACTGGCATCAAATTTTTAATTATGATAATCACTTTATTAAATTATTTTGAATAATTTATATAGAAAAACCTTTAGCAACATTTTCATCAGCTGATGCTGTATTTCCTTTTAACATTATAAATTCTAATTTTTTCATTACTTGAAAAATTGTTGATGGTTCCAATTTCTGAAGTTGATTGTATATTTTAAGTGTTTTCTCTTATATATATTTTCCCCATCAGCAGGCATTCTTTAAAGTAAATTTTATATCCAAAACAATGTTTTCTCAATTTCCTTAAGATTAACTAAAGAGGATGTTTTGAAACTGAATGTTGATACAGGAATTGCCAATTGAAACTCTCACTTCTGTTTTTATAGTTGCTTCATTTGAACCAAGTTTTGCAAGAAAAATATGGGATCATCACCTTTCCTCAGACAATTTAAGATTTTTACTTCAGTTTTAATAAAGTTACTCTTCAGAATATGTCATTATTTAGGTATTCTATTAATAAGTTTACTATAATAAGGTGTAGAACAATATTCAGAGAGACTGCATGAACAAAATAAAACAAGTTTCTCATTCAATGGTTACATTTGGCACACGAGGATTTGGTTTGTCACGCAATAGTCATTTTTTTGCACATAATGACTAATTATATTGAGACTTAATAATAGGATAAAGTGGATTCGGAACAACCATCCCCAAGGATGAATTTGAATCCACAAACTAGAAGAGAAAAGGATGCATACCTATCACCATCTAAATTTTTGAAATTTCTAAATTTTTCAGATCTTGCAGATCAACTTACAAATTATACATTCATCCACAGTATGCTTGGCTTCAAAATGAAAAAAATTCTGTTACATTTTTCTTTAATAATAAATATAATCTATGTTAAATACAAGGGAAAAAAAAGCTTACACAAATTTTAACCAGTATTTTTAAACAAGGAAGAGAAATTTATTATTTTATGTATTAAATTATTATATGTATTAATGAAATTAATTAACGTATTTACTTCAATTTATAAATTTAATGCAGAAAATACAAGGAGAGGATAAAAAAGTAACAAGAAGTGATATTTCCAGGAACTAATTTAAAACATTTTTAGAATTAGTAAAGGCATAACAGTCAGATATAAATAAAAGACAATAATATTTTTGTTTGCTTAAAAGACAAAATACACTTTGTATGTATCACAAAATCCTCACATAGCATTCAGATACATAGGAAAACTATTTTCTTTAAACATAGATTAAAAACTTGTTTGATCATTGGGGAAAACTTAATTATTGACAAAAAATAATGGATTTCTTACAAAAAAATTTACTTTTAAATGCAGTTCCTAAATTTTAATTCTCTATCAATTCTAATTACTTTAATGAATTAATTAAACAATTTTTGTTGTACAATATTTTTATAAGAACTTTAGGAATGCAATGGCATGAATAGGGATATTTTGAGTTTAAATAGTTATGGACACTAGCACTTTTAAAAATATATATTTCTCATAAAAAATTCTTTAATGATTTTTATTAATCTAAATGAACTATATATATATATATAGCTAAATAATCAGGCAAAACCAAACTAAATTACAGTTTACATTCATTTTATGAATCAAGAATTTTTTTAAAAGGAAATATATAGCCTAATACACATAGCTTCATTTTCTTCCTTAAAGCTCTATATGCATTTATATGATTTATTTTATGATTGCTCAGTGATAACATTTATATAATTTTTACAGTTTTTACTTTCGATTTTGACATTGAAAATCTGTATGACTTTATCACACAACTGGAAGAAATTGCAATTCAACCAAAATCCATACATTGTACACTCAAAGCATACAATTTGACAGCTATGAAGATGTTTATCTTTCAAAGATAAATAAATATTAAAAGTTAGCAGCTATTTATTTTGTTTATTTGAAGTAGATGCTGACAATATAGACACCAACTTTGAAGCTATAAAAGAAATATGATTATATGAACAAATAAAAATGGAAAGGTAAGAAGAAACAGTCATCTTATACTAAGAAATGATATGTTGTGGTAGAAGTTGAAGTACAAGGAAATAAGGAAATAAATGATTATAAAATTTGGGTATTCCTAGTAACTTCTGAGTACAAAATAAATAAATCTTGTAGACTACGTTACTCAGTTTGTGTGGCAGTATATGTCAACCATCTTCTCATTATATTGTAAAAATGAGAATTAAAGTTCTTTTTAGGCAAATTGTGTAAAAGAGTTAAGTGTAATTAATTGTATTTAAATTTTAATTCTTTTAAAAATAGAAAAAATAACCCTCTTCTATCAACTTACCATTATTTGCAATAATTTGGCTTTTCGTAATTCGGAAATAGCATCTTCACAATCATTATCCAATTTTAAAACTTCAACAAAAAATTTTTCAGCCAATGCATATTTCTGTAAGAAAATGTAAAATGCAATGATTATTTAGAATATTAATTTATTATTTACTGTGAAATGAATATATTAGTTATGTAAAATAAATGAGAAATGTAACCAAATACTATAATTTTTTGTAAGTTTCCATATTTTTAAAGCAAAATAAAATTTACAAAGTTTTATGAAGGAAATCCTTAATCTAAACATTTTTATGCTGTTTCCATAAAATTTCAAAAAGCAGGCAATTAAAAAAACAATGACTGCCACATTTGTTTGAATATATAAGTACACTGAGTGCATTTGAAAACATTGTCCAAATTGATGCCATGAAAAATCAATGTGATTTATTAGAATACAAAAGGAAACAAAATCAATTGATTTTTAATTGGGAGAGGCAGCATTTCCATGAATTTAACAATACGCACAGTAACAAATTGGTAAAGTGCACACAATTAATAACACAGAGAACTTAATATGTCACAAATTATTGCTCGAAATTTATAAACAATTTTTGAATAAATGTGATTTAGAAATGATGAATAAAATGCAACTATTGATAATTCAAATATAATAAAGAAAGCATAAACAATTAAAAAAATATTACCCAAGTATGGTACCAAAACAGAACAGCACTAATTTATGTACAGCTAAACTATGTGGTAACAATATTTGAGTATGAATTCATATATTAAATCTACTTCCTAGGTTACAAATGGTACTTAGTGGTAATACAATTAGCAAGATAAAATTAATTATTTCAAAATGCAGTCCAAAATTTTTCAGAAATGTTTTTATGAATTTACATATTTAATATGAAAACAGTTTTATTTCACCTATTGAAACACTTTTGTTAGGATCTCATTCCAGCATTAATTTCTAAAATAGATCATAATTTAAAATATAAATCAATTTCTCTGTCGCACAGATGATTACTAAGTTTAATAGTTTCAATGTAATATATAGGGCAATCAATTTTAAAAAAAACACATCAGTTTTTTCCCATTATTTTTTAATCTGGCATGTGGAAACTCTTCTAATGACAAAGTATAATAATTTAAATCTTCTTAATGTAAGCCCAGATAGCAAACAACGTCCAATGTACATCCCTCGGACATCCAAAACATCCATATTTGATCCTCCGACGTCTTGGATGGGATTTGGACGTCCCCTGGATGTTCTTTGAGAAAGTCCTCAGGACAGCCTTATAAAGCTCTTCTAAGTATGTCGTTTTATGGATCTGTTTTGGACGATCTGTTGATAAACATCCTGAAAAGGTTTTTTTACATCCTTTTTTGGTTTTTCTAACAAATGATCTGAATGCGTTTTTTTATTTACTTATAAAATTAAAAAATCATATCGATTTGTTATTAAATGTAAATAATTTTGTGCTACATTGTATTTAGTAAATAAAATGAGAATATATTCTCATTTTAATTAGTAGAAATCACCTTATGTAAATTTTATGAATTTTTGTGCTATTAAAGATCTTGTCGTTTATTTCATCATAATTATAAACAAAGATATGTGTAAAAACAAAAGAGTATGTTTGGCAAAACTATATTTTTTTGAATACGACATGAATTTAAAAGGGATTTTCAAGGGTTATACGTAGACAGTACATAAATTCTAAAGGTAAGTTATGTCAATACGTTAGATCTATACGAATTGATAAGTTTTAAAATAATTAACAGATTACACAGTATAATAATATTTTTAAAATATGTTCATAATGTTTATTCAAATTTAATATAATGTTGTATTTACTTCCGCTACATTTTGTTTTCCAGGTAAGGAAAAAAAAATCTTGGTAAAATTTTCTCTTGTTACTATGTAATTTATATGATGCAATTTTGATTGAAAATTACAAACGTTCTTCAGTTTATTCTTCACCATTAAAAATATCATTTAATTAAAATAATTAAAAAGTTTATAGAAACAGTTGATTTTTCTCGAAGAGTATTTAGAAAAAAGAATTATTTATGTATGGTGTGTAAATTTTTTATCTGTTTTGTTTATATATTATATTTATATTTTATATATATATATATATATATATATATATATATATAAGGATGCAAAGGCTTTAAATGCGATTTTATCAAAGTCAAAAACTCGAACGAGTTAATGCTAAACCAACAAAGTTAAAGTGCACGCACGTTTATAAATTCGTAGTTAGTGCCGAAGTTCTAAATAAAAAGCTGTTGCTACTTCTCTTTTTGAAATTTCATCAATATTTTGATTTAAAAAAAATATTTAAAGTTGTTTTATAAAAATCTATCTTTTAATAAACTAAAAATGATAGTACTACAAGGTAATTATTAATACTATCATTTTTGGAGAACGGTTCGAGACTTCGAGGAGAAAGGACGCACCTGATCTGAGCTCTTGAAACTGGTTTTGGCGACGCGAGTTATATCGGAAGGTGACCCGGGGGGTCCCAGCTACTATCACGGCAGCCAGGCCGGCTGCCCTACCGTAGAGAGTTCTTCGGAAAACGTTGGACTTAGCATTTCTGCTATTCACAAAAATTACATCGGGAATTACCAATACGGACTCAGTGTTGTGTAGTGAAAATTTGCAAAAAACAAAAATGGATAAAGTGACTTGACAGTTGTGGAAAAGTTTGAGATCCCATTAGCAGCCATAATAGATGATGCCGGAGCTTTAGGATTTGAGCTACCCATGGAAATAGGAGCTCGAATTACCGAAGAGATGATGGAGGCCATTTGCCCACCCGAGATTGTTAAACAATGTGCCGAGCAGATTAAGGAACTGCGAAAGATGACAGAAGTTCGACTACCATTTGCCAGAGACAATATGCCAGCGCCTGCTAACTCGATGGAGTACATCGGACACCTGTATACTCAACTACTAATTAATATAGGTGAGTGCGTCTCATTCTTTGGAAACTGTAGTGCATTGCCAAATAGTATAAATTTTTATAAGAAAAATGTTAATGATAGTATTAGTAGTAAGGTAGAGAATAAGAGTTCAAATAATGCTTCCTTAATTGTAAATAATGATGCTGAAACTGTAAATATTGATTTAAATTCTGTTGTGTCTAATAGTATAACTAATTTCGATAGTAAGGTAGAAGCAATTAGTTGTGTAAATAAAATAGAAATTGTTAACGAACGTAATGTAAATAATTCTGATAAAAATATAAATGATAGTAACGTAAATGATAAAAATAGTATTGTAAACGATAATGAAAACATTAACATTAATATTTTCAGGATTACTGATAATAATGATGTAAAACTAACAACTGCAGCTAGTAGTATTATAAAAAATGTTGATCATAGTACACCTAGTACCAGTAAAGGCGTAATTATTGACAATAGTGACATTTTTAAAGTACCAAAACAACCCCCTATGCACGAGGGAGCGGCTAGGCCTAACACGACCACATGCGATAGAGAAAGGCTTAATGACAACTCACGCGCTACTAGAGCACCCAAAAGAGCGAGACCCCACTTATATGTGATTTCGGATACAGAAACGGATAATGATATAGGGTTTTCGAAACAAAAAAATAGGAAAAAGAAATTTAACAAAAAAATTAAAAAATCTGACATCTCAAATAATGAAATATCAGACATAAACACTGATAACAAGTATGATTCTCTGGAATCTGATGTCGATGCAGACATGAATATAGCGCCACATATTCCCTCAAGCCTAAATGGAAATACTAAAGAAATACCTAAACCCCCAGCGGTGATAGTATCCACCCAAATGAAAACCATAGAATTTTTGAAATATATTAATACCAAGATTTTTTAGAATTAAAATGGACTAATATTATATATAATCAATTTGAAAATTTATTTCTTTATCAGACTAATTTTAATATGTTATAAAAAGTATTAAAAATTTAAAACTTGCTATTTCATTGTTGGGATTTGTTATGTCTATAAGTCCATGTGTTGTTTATTTTTTAACTATCAAATGAGAATCTAATGGTGATAAAATTATTTTGCTTTATTGCTTTACAAGTGTTGAATTTTTTTAACAGTAGCTCTTTTAAACTAATTTATATCTTTAAAATAAAATTTAAGTTATTGAAATAATCATTAAACCTTAACATATAAAGTTTTGTTTCTGATAATCTTGATCTTTCTAGATTATCTTATAAAATATTAATTTCTTTTTTTAATAATAGATGCAGTCTGTTTTCATATGCTTCAAGTTACAAAAGCGGAGATGGCTAAGAGCATATCGAATTGGCTGCGGCATGCAAAAGAAGAAACAGAAAAAAATAATGATTGTGTAAATAATAATGATTTTAATAATAATAATGACTGTGAATAAAAATTGAGTGTGTATATAGAATTCTGTGAAATTAACAATCTAAAAACTATATTTTGTTCCAAATTATATTTCATTTAATTTCTTAAATTCATTTGATTTATACTTAAAACTGTGCAATTTTGAATCACTCTTTAAATAAAAAAAGAAATTTGAATATTTCAAAGAAAACAAAATATAATTATGGTTATATAAATGCCAATTAATGTAATCTTTGTACTTCTGAAATATCTTAGATCCATTTGATTAAAACACAAATTTGTTTTCTAAGAATTTCATAAAATATAGGAAAATTTGTTAACTTAATAAATATTAATATATTTTGATAATAAATCATAATGATGCTATTAAAATAGTCGCATGGAAACATTTCAGAAATTGGCTATTTTCTTATATGAGAGAAATAAAAATTAGATAATTATTAATTAGAACTTAATTTAATTGTGCCAACTGAAATTGTGGATTCTCTGTTATTTAAATGATTGTTGTTGATTAAATTAGTTAATTTTAATGTGTATTTGTGTGTGTAAATAAAATGTTTTGGTATATATATACCAGTGTTTTATATATATATATATATATATATTTTTCTTTTTTGAAATTCAATCATTTAAAAATTCTTCCTGTGTTACAAACAAATGCAAATATTTTAATCTATATTACAATATATATGCTTATATTAAAATTGATATATTTGTATTTATTTCTTCAATGAAATTTTAATCGCTTAGCAGTTCCCTCTGTTTCACATAAGCATAAATTCAAATATTTAAATCTATATTAATATATTTGCTAATATTGTAATGCATTTACTTAAATTAAAACTTGTATATATCTTATATTTAAAAAAATGCTACATTGTTTAAAAGTATGATATACTTCTAAACAATGTACATTTTTTTTAGATATCTTTCATTTTAAAAATTTAGCATTTAGATATACCCCAAAAGAATTCCTTTGTCAGAAGTATTAATATTTCCTTCAAATGAAATTTTCGGTTAATACCTTGACAATTTTATTATATTTATTTTTTAGAACAGTAGTAATTTATATTCATAATAATGTTGCAAAAAAAATTAAAGAAAGGAAAAATAATTATTTTTCATTTCTTTATTTTTTTGCGAAATGGTATCAGTCACTACTTACAGAAAAAAATAACAGTGAAAAAAGCTTTATGAATAATAATGAAGTTATAAACAGAAATACACATAATTATTAGTAAATAAAGTATGTAAACTTTAATAACATACAAAAAGTTTACTGAATTATTGCAGAAAAAAATAACAGTGAAAAAAGTTTACTGAATAATAATAAAGTTATAAACAAAAATACACAATTATTAGTAAATAAAGTATGTAAACTTTAATAACATACAAAAAGTTTACTGAATCATTGCTTAAAAACAATGATAGTGCACATTATTTAATACTAAAATTTAAAAACACGCTTAATATGGCTGTTATATGAATGTCCAAATATGTGCCAATTCACGTCCAATATGTGCCAGATTACGGCCAATATGTGCCAAATCACGTCCAATATGTACCAGATCACGGTCAATATGTGCCAAATCACGTCCAATATGTGCCAAATCACGTCCGTCTCGGAGGTCTATGGGACGACCTACGTACGTGTTACTTCCGGACATTGGTACGTGCGGAGAATGTCCGTAAGACGTCGCTGCACCCATACCGGACGTCCTCTTAAGTCCAGGTGGACGTAAGAGGACGTTCTCCGAACATCCTGAGGACCACTGTTTGCTATCTGGGAGGGAGACAATTCCTAACACAATTGAACTTTACAACTTTATTTGTGAGGTAAAAAAGAAATGGAGATGCACAACTCTATTTAATCCAGTGGTAATTCTATTTTTGAAAAATATAAATTAAAACTTTTTATATCAATCCTTTCATCAAATATTGAAAACTCATGTCTAATTTTGAATGCAAACACGAACATGTAGACCAATTGTTTTGCACACTTTGTAACAATACTGGTATTACTGTCAAAATTTCTCTAGTTAGGTTTTAATTCATTGATGTTAGCAAAACTTCACTGGAAAATCGTTTTCAAAGTAACACTAAAAAAAATTAATGAGATGAGATTAGTGACCTTGGTGGCTAGAAATGTATAGAAATTGAACAATAACCAAAGAATTTCATAAGCCTTTGATTGTTATGTTAAACACAGCTACATCTTGCAAAAAACACCAACTAAGGTCCTTTAACTAAAGTGAATCAATAAAAGCTTGAAATGTCCAGATACACTTGAAAATTAATGGTCTAAGTTTAAAAAAAAAAAAAAAAGTGGTATTATCTTTGTTTATAATTTTCCATTCATAATTTCAAAAATAAAAGCAGATGATTTACTTCCCCATCAGATTAAAAATTAGTGAGACATTGATGTGAACTATGTTTAAAAAAATGAGTCTTTACATTTAAGAAAGGGAAAAATACTATACCCACACATTAAACACAATAAATAGGTGTTGATGCAAAAAGTCTTCCTATCTTGAATCATAGATTTGAATAAATTCAAAAGCAGATCACTCATTCACTCTTCAGTTAAATCTTATGATTGATTACTCTATAGTTCAGCCTTTCAAAGATCACTTTCAAATTGATCACCTTTTTTACTATAAATAATTTTTCTTTCTTCATGTTACTAGTTATCAATAGTCAGTATCATTCCTCGATGTATTTAACACATGTTCAATAACAATTTTTATATTACCAGTGAATTACAGATTTCCTTTTAGCCAAGATCCAGTATTTGCGATTGAAAAGTTTTAACTACACTTATATTTTAAAAGAATACAATTTCTAATATTGAAGCAAAAATAAAATGGTTCCTAATTACATATTTTAAGTTAAATTCCACTCATCAATACAATTTTTTTTTATCAATGTTGAGAAAATATGTGACAGAAAGTGTACAACTGCATGCTAATCAATTATATTCAAAACTACAATATAAGGAATAAATGAACTCACACAATTATTTTATCTGTCATACTTCACTTCATAAGTAAAATTTTTCTTACTTAAAAAAATTTTTTTATAACTTTAAATATGACAAATATAATATTTAATGTTTCATCATGGATTATTCTTTTATAAAGTATCTTTTTGAAGGGATTTGATCCAAGACAAAGTTGATTTTGGAAACTGGTAGTTTTGAAATAGTAAAAATTTTTTTTACACAAAATATATGGGAGAATCTAAACTTTGAAGGCAGTTTCACAACATATGTAAAAAATTGTATCCAATCGACACACAAAATATAAATTATATAATAAATTCTAAAACCAAAATTATTATATAATAAATTCTAAGCTGGATATATTAATTTAAGAAATCTTAGTCTCCAACAACATATGTAAAAGTTACTGAATTAACTATAAAAATTAATCAAGTTTGACTAATTTAATCACATTCAACAACTTTTAAATTTCTAAATCCATATAAACAATAAGTACAATTTTCCAATGAAATCAAATTAGATAACTAAAAATAAATACCTATATTTAGAAATTCTGATTTAAAAGAACTTTATAAATATTGGAAACAAAAGAAATTTGATAAAAAATAAAAAATTCTTTCATTTGAAAATATTTTTAGTGAATTATTTAAATCTAGTATAATATTGAAATAATAAAAATGTGCATATATCATTGTAAAGTATACATAAATCAATTACCATATTTTTAAATGGATAATTCATTACTTAAAAAGTGTATTAAATACTGCTAGTTCAATTAGATTAATTGCTTTTGATATACATGAACTCAAATATCCAATCATTTATCTTAAAGAAATTATAATGGATTCAACAAATACTCAAATTTCTAAAAATGAAAATAAATTAAAAATGCAGGTTTTAAAGGGAAAATTCAAAATAATTTCTACATTTAAATAAGATAGAACATGGATGAAAAATGAATAATAAATATAAAATATAGAAGAAAAAAAATCACTATATATTATTTGATCACATGCATTTAATTCTTGAGTTTATAATGTATGTAATGACAATATAAATAAAACAAAGAATTTTTATGCATTGATAAAATACCAATTTTATAAAACATGAAAACTTTAAAAGTGAAATGTGTATAGAATAATAACTTACTTTTAAACCCAACAAGGCTCTTCCTTTTCTAAAATATCCTTTAGGCCAAACTGGACACAGTTTAATAGATTTGTCAGCATCTTTCAACGCTCTAAAAAACATATTCATTATAATGATATATACTACACTGTTAAAAAATTAATTCAAAACACTGACAGTAAAATCTTATAATATTAATAATAAAAAATAAAATCTATGATAAATTTACATTATTTACTGTAATTTATTTGTGTATTATTTAAACGCAATAGTATATAATATATAAACATAAGACTTGCAAAATTACAATTTATTACAGTATTAAGAACAAGAATTGGGAAAAATACTAGCAAAATTTCAGTCCTATGGTTTAAGTAAAAAATATTTTCCAATCATAAAAATATTTGGCACTTTCCTATTTTCTTAGGAATCTTGTTGAGTTGACATTTTTAGTGACAACGAAATACAAATGAATAAAAACTATTATGTTTTACTTTGAAGGCTTAAACATTCTGAAAATCAATTATAATTTTTGAAGAAAAAAAAAAATAAAATAAAATGTAATTTTTCATATTTTGTTTGAAGTTAATAGCACAATTTAGTGACTTTATTACCTGTGTCAGCAAAGTAAAAAAGTGCCAATATTTTATTCCAACAAATAAAAAATGGATAGCTAATAGATAAAATGAAAAACTGAACTTGTTGATTTATTTATTTATGAGGGTTCATACTAATTCTCTAAATGAAATGATAGTAATTTCTCAGGAATCATTAAATTTTTCCAGGAGGTGTTGACATCATGTTAAATAAATGCTTCCTATCCATTAAATTTAGCAAAATATACTCATAATGATATATAATTAGTGAATTTCAAAATATTGGAAAAAAATATTGACAAAAACTAATGTCAGCACTTTTGATTAAAATTTTAAAGTAGATATTTCAATAAGCCAACAGATATAGTAAAAACAATCCCAATCAAATATCCAAAATTTTTTATATTACAAAACATAGGATATTGTTAGAAACTTTAAGTTACACAATTTCCTATCAATCAATTAAACCTATTTTTGCATACATAAATGAAAATATATATAAATAAAACATATTAAATATAAGATTATTACTTATCATATAAGGAAAGACGATCATAGCAATATGAGCGATTTCCATAAAACCTGAAATAAAAATAATTATTTATTTAAAACTGTTAATACTGAATATAAAGATACACTATCAACTTCAATTTAATCAAGTATGAACAGAACTAACAAATACAGCTTTGAAATAACAGCTATACATATAGTGGCATCTTTTGCAATTTAGTAACTTGGAAAGAATTTAATATAATTTCGACAATAAAAATCAAAATAATTTTTTTAAAATTACCTATGATCTGATGGATCAAGTTTTATTGATTCAGTAAATAGCTCCACAGCTTCAGCATATTTTCCTTCATTTGCCATTTTATTACCATCCACTAAAATTTTAAAAAATCGTAACGAAATTTTATAGAAAAATTCTAAATTATTATAAAGTAATAATTGAAAACTTATAAACAGCTACTTTACACAAATAACTATATCAAAATAATAATGTTTAAATTTAGTTTTAAATGATCACATATCAAAAGATGTGATGGCTTAAAAGTTTTATTAATGATATACAGTGTTCTAGTTATTGAGATGAAAATTTTCATCATTCGCTCAATTAATATTTCATTTGGCATTCTGGAAATATTTCTGAATGGAGACATAATATTCGACTTTTTAATT
The DNA here is from genome assembly GCA_026290005.1 of Latrodectus geometricus. Classification (NCBI taxonomy): domain Eukaryota; kingdom Metazoa; phylum Arthropoda; class Arachnida; order Araneae; family Theridiidae; genus Latrodectus; species Latrodectus geometricus. The sequence continues at coordinate 66,461 of JAPDSC010057095.1, read as the reverse complement.
GATAATTCCATACAATATCAATTAATATTAAAAAATAAAACATTAATACATTGTTTTAGTTTTATTTTTTTCATTTCTAAAAAAAAACTTCAATTGCATGTGAAATAACAAATCTCATTTCTCTTCAATGTACATATATTTTATTTAGAAATTCTATTTCATCTATTTTGGGCTTGGTTCTTTAGCTTATTGTCTTATGTGTTAACACACATTCACTTTTTATTCATTTAAAACATGTAGTTCAATTATATATATAGAGTAAAAAAACTTGTGACCTAAATGGTTTTTCTAACCCAATAACTTAGTTCATAAACATTTGATCTGAATTTGAAAGTCTAATGTGTTTATGAAAAATTTTTTTTTAAAAAACTATAACTTACTTGTAAATTGTTGAGCATTGCCTTATTGAAAAAACTGGTTCTTGAATGCACTTTCAATAGGCAGTTCATACTGCTGAATTTATTTTTCTCAATGGCAAATACCATAATTTGATTCTATTTAACAACAGAATGCAAATACCATGCATCAATTAAGGGAAATTTTTGGGAGGAATATAATTAAATTTTTTCATTTTGCTACTTATTGAGATTTGAATAATAAAAACTTGAGCACATTAGGCATAACACCAATCTCAAGATAGTGCAGAAGAATATTATTTGTAACCAACAGATTTCATTTTTTAAGAATGGAAATAGAAAAATAATCACTTTCTATGTCTGGTAACTATAAAACAATGGGTGATCAATTTTATTTTTTCAAACTCCAAGCAATCTACAATTAGCACAACAATGGTACAAAATGATGCAACTATTTCATTTTTTTAAAATTCTGAATCTAATTCAAACACAAAATTGTGGTACACCAAAAAACATACTTTGTTACTCTCTTTATCTAAAGGAATGGTGCATAAAATCCTTGAAATTTAAATCTAAAGAAATGGTTTCAATAACCATATTTATCAAAAAAAAATAAGCAATTTATAATTTTTTCGTAATTTAATTTGGTTTGTCACTGAACAGTTATTTTATCAATAGATATTTTGATTTAATTTCTAATGAATTTCTCTTGATTTAATCATAAACAAATTCTGATTTCTTAATGAAATACTTTGAAAATGTTCAAATTTTAATTTCATAAAATTTGCAATATAAAGATTAAGCAATAAAAATAGTGTTTATGGGAACAGCTTTTACTTTAAACATATTTTAACTATAAACATTAACAAACATCAAAACTATAAACATATTTTACCATAACTCAGCACTAACAAAATCTGAGGCAAAAGAAAAAACAGAAACTAGTTTTAAAAAATGCAAATCTTTTAAAAGTTTGAACAATGGAATTTTTTTAATCAAGTTTTTTCTAAGCAATTCAGAAAAACAAGCAAATTTATAAAATTTGATTCAGTAGCAAAACTTCAAAATATTGAAGTTGTGAGTGACTTAATGCATATTATTGCTGCATGGATGAAGAGTAATATTTATTAACCAAAGTTACTTATTCTAATTATTTTCATTATACTCATATTGTATATTTAATGATAAAATATATTTCAGAAATGCATGTAAGTATATTATATATATATAATTATACTTCTGTTACAAAATTATCTAATTATATAAGATCAATAATTAAAATTTATATTTAATTTTAAAATTTAAATTATTCTTCAGTAACTGATTTTTTAAATTTTATTTTCAATACATAACGGTTAAAGTTTTCATCTCAGCACTAAGCTTTCACCAGCATATACTAAATTTCAGCTATCAAAAGCTAAAAATTTAATTATGACTAATTAAATAAAAAAAAAGGCACACACAGCACAAAAAAATTCTTACTAAAAATAATTTTCACAACTATTTTGATTAAACATACAATAAGCAAGCAAATTAACGATAAGAATTTAGAATGGAAAATAATTTTCCATTTTTTATATTTCATTAAATTTGATGTAGTATATGAATTACAATTTTTATTAAATTTAATCAAATGTATCCTCCCTTTGCTTTTAAAATTATTTTTAATAATCAAAAAATATTCTTACCTTAACGTAACTTAAAAAAATATGAAAAAATTCATATTATTTAAAGTACATTCATATTATATACATCATATGCAAATAATTATTCTAATTAATTTTTTTCAGAGATATATGAAAATTTAATAAAATATTTTAAATGATTCATGACAGTGAAAAGCTTTTGCATAAAAAATTGAACAAAAAAAATCAGAACACTTTTTCATAGAAATAAATATAGAAAATAATACACAGCATGTTTTTAGTATTTGAAAGAGTTATAAAACACCTTACATGCAATTTCTCTGCTTTTCAGAATTACTATTTCGGGATCCTCTTCATTCTGAATAAAAGAATAGAATATCTCAGATTATAGTTGAAAAAGAAATTATAGTTTATCAATAAAGAATACAGAAATTTTGCAGTGAATTTTTTAATCAAACTCAAAAAATTCATATGAAAATTGAGTCAGATTTAAGAAATTATTAAAATGTATGCATAACAGCCAAATACCCACATGCCATCAATTAACTATAGAACAATATTAAGAAATTTACTATAATTCAGATCTTATTTCTGAATCTTATGAATTTTAAAATTTTTAAAAGTATTTATCTTGGTTATAATATTTTATGTTCAATGTTTTAATTACATAAATTAACATTCTTAATTTTTAATTAAGTCAACCCTTACAATTAGCCAAATATTTAAAAATAGGCAAAAATATATAATAATCTGATAAATCATATCAATAAAAACTGAACGTATAAAATTAAATAAAAAAAAAGGATTCCAAACCTCTTCCATTATATCTGGTTGGTAATGATTATGAGGATTAACTACAACAGTTTCTTTAGGAAGTGTTTGTGGAATATGTTTACGATGTTTCTTAGCAACAACAGAAACAAAAGCACTAGAAGGATCTAAAACCTGTAAAATAATTTTAAAAAATTGTACACTCTTTATTTAATTTTAATAAACTGTTTGGTGATATTTAAAAAAATGGTTTAAAAAAACCTTTAGAATACAAAAATTTGACACATTATACAAAAACCCTTATGCAAATATATTAATAAATTAAAAATATATGAAGACGTCTATCTTATTTGAAAAAAATAATAGAAATGAAACAAATATCCATGCATGCTCATTATACACATATATATTGTAAATAATTCTATTTCACAGAAAATAGCTAATTTTATTAAAGAAAAAAAAAATTCACTGCAAATAGAATTATGTTTCTAATTATTGAAATCACGATTGTTCTTAAGCTATTTTTGCTATCCTAGAAAATAATACAGCATAAAAAATACAGTTGAAAAAATATATGCTGGAGAAAGTGGCATGCTAGATAATAATGAAGAGTTTATTTTTTATAAAATCAAATATTTTTAATAATGGCGAAAAATTCGTTTTCAATTTACTTACATTTTATTGGCTCTACAAATGTACTAATGTTTTTTATCTACAGTAATATTTTAAAATAGTTACTTGTAAGATTTAAACATTGTTACATTATACAGGGGTCGGAGTACAGAATTTTTTTTTTCAGGACACTATTTTCAAGAAATATCAGGACATTTTTCAGGACATATTTCAATAATTAAAGAAAACCAATGTTACCTTTAGTAAAGTTCCCAACGTTCTATTTTGAATTGGTAATCCGATAATGGTAAATCAGAGTGCATAGGTTCGGGTGAAATAATTGCGAAGAAAATTACAGATGCTAATTTTAATTTATTTTTCTAGAGCATCACAACACAAAACAAGCATTTGAAATCAATCACATGGCTTGAGAAGCCGATAGATATATTTTTGAGACTGGCGTCTCTTACACACATAATTAACTAATGAAGCTAGCTAAAGTAGCCCAAACAATTAACTATTCGTAAATAATGAGACTGATGTCTCCAATAATATATCCCTTATATAAGATGGCTTAAGAAGCCTAAACAAATAGATTATTATGAGACTGACGTCTCCAAATCATAACGATCCCCGATGGCTTAGGACATCCAAAACAGAAGATGCTAGTTCCAGAAACATGTACACTCTGTTTCATACCCCTCTCTGTAATCATTCCGCCAACCTTTTTTTTTTGGTCTCGAAGAGGAGGGGAGGAAGGTGTGGCCGGATGTTGTGTCTAAGTGCTTTCGATTCTCACACTTTTAAATATTAATTTCTGTTTTACGCATAAAACACATTTTTGAAAGGAATAAACTATTTAATAAATTTTGAGTTTTTTAATTTTTAATACAACAAAATGAAAAATAATACAGAAATTTAAACTTTTTATACTGAACATTTTCTGAAAATTAATAAGTTACATGATAAATGCTTTAAATTAACAGTTCATTTATGTATAATTGAATAATGTTCATTTTGAACTGGATGCATTAGCATTTAATTCCAATAACTTAATACTGCACTTTTTTAATTTATCATTCACAGATGCAATCTCTGCATTAGCAACAGACAGCATCATTTGTCCAACTTTCACATCACTCATATTATCATCACTGATAGCACATGCTATTTTTTTAGTTGCATCATCCAAAAGTTTTTGAGCTACACACTGATTATCAAGCAAATTTTTCTTTTCTTCCTCAAGTTCATTAATTTTTTCTAATAGGTGCGATTGTTTAAACTTTTTTTCACTAGTAGCTTCTACATCTTTCTCGTCCTTTCTTTTCTTCTCTAATTCTGTTACATCTTTTGATTTTTCCATATATGATGCATATTCTGCATGAGATTTCTGAATATAATGCATCATTTCTTTGGTATATGGAATGGAGGAAACAGAATTGCCATGCATTCGAATAACATCATGACAAATCCGTAAACTTTGAACGGTTAATTCCGATAAAGAAGCTCTCTCCTTTGTCACAACAGAATTGTTAGTTGAAAACCCTCTTTCTGGTTGGGAATTTACATTCAATAACGACAGACATGCTTTAACCACTCTAGAAAGAGTAGGATATTTTATATAACCACCAGCATCTTTTATATTGAAAACCGCATTCCAATATTTACAGATATTTTGATCATTATCATAATCATTCACTATCAAAGTCACATCTTCACACATGTAAAGAATCCACTCTTCATTCATCTTATCAAAATCTGAAGAAGTTTTATTCACATGAGGAATATGTTGAATTAATCTGCTACATGAACTCCTAGACTCTTCCTTTTTTCTATTATAAGGAGACAAACACTGGAGATCTTTGAGTAAAGGATTTGTTATAGGAAGTTTTTGAAGCAAATGCTTTGAAGTTGCTATGTAGCAGCTTCTAATACTTTGTAGAAATGTTGTTTTATCAGTAAGTTCTTCCAGCATTGCTTTTGCACCATGACCTACTTCAATCTTGTTTAAATTTAACCAATTTTTTCCTGAATCAACATTAATTTGTAGCAACTTTACTCCATTTTTTTCACAGATTTCTTCTGGGTTTAAAAATTTAAACATAATACTGCGAACAAGTTCATTTAACTTACTGTACATCACATGTACTAAAGGTTCGACTTTTTGCATTAGAAGTAAATAAGGTTCAAAAGTTTTACAAAAAAATGAAACAAAATGCAGATATGCCAGAGTCTTAGGGTCTTTCAAATGTTTTATAATCCTAAGATGTCTATCAGAAAGAGGAGATTTCGACTCTTTAGGTATTTTAACAATGAAATATTCCTTTAGAACATCATATTGCTCAACAATTCTCTCACAAACTGAGCCCAAAGTTAACCAACGGCTCTCAATATGACGAAGGAAACTATGTCTAGCTAAAGTTTCTTCCAGTATTTCTAACTGTAAGGAATGATAATCTTCCCTTCTTTCGGGAGATAGCTTGAAAAATTGATGAATATCTATAGCAAATCCATCAATATTACAATCAATTTTATCAATACCCTTACGCAGTGCTCCATGGATTATGTGTAAGCAACATGTACCCAAATCAATTAGTACTGGTAAACTTTGCTTACTCAGTTCACTATTTATTTGCTTTAAAACAGCTAAATTAACTCTTGGTCCATCCATTGACAACTGCATTAATTTTTCTAAATTCAAACCATTATTTTGAATAAAACTTAATAAAATTTTTACAATTTTATTGGCTTCAGCATGCCCTAAAAAATGTGATTCGAGGTAACAAATGACATTTTTACCTTGTTTATCAGACCAATATGAGATGTAAATATCCAACTGTTTCTTTATTTGTTTTGTAGTAGTTTCATCGAAAAGTAAAACAAAATATGAAGTGCCGATATCCCGAAACAAAAGAGTTTTGAAATACGGACCTAATCCAAAATTAATCATATACCTTACTTTTTTGTCAGATAATTTGAGATTTTTTGCTATGGAGGAATCATCAAATATTTCTCCGTAAATGTTAGCTAAATCATTCAAAGATGAAAAAGAATAATTATTTTTTATTGCCACTAAAACTAAAATGGTTTCAGCTTTAATGGTTTTCTCTGATGTCGTTTTGGGGAGCCATGAATTGTTATTCACTACTACAGTCGCTGTCGAGGATTCAGATGAAGTTGATGACTTGATTGTAAATAGTGTTTGATTCTTGTAACAGTTCACAGCTTTTTTGTGTTTTAATCCATCTGCATGCGCAAGCACTTGTCTAAAACCCATATTTGAAACACTGAATTTGCTTTTGCATACGAAGCACTCCACAGAATGAACATCGTCAACACTTCGGCACCATGTCTTGATTAGGCATTTATTCCCATCTTGCAGTTCCAACCATTTGTCGGAAAATTTCGTTTTCCTTGGCATTTTTTAAAAAAAAATTGTTTTCAAAAAATAAAATTCTGAGCTTGCTAATAAAAATTTTTCAAAACACCCATCAAAATCTTTCAAAATAGCGCGATAAGCATTTCAAGCCATGCGCATAAACGTAGGCCAATAATTCTCACAATTTCGATATCATTGTAAATTGTTGTGCACTACTAAAACCAGAAACTTTGTCTGTAAAGGCACAAAATAGAATTTAATGGTAAACCCAAACCTAAATTTTTTTGACTTCAGACATGCGTGAGCAATGGCTGAAAACGAGGCGGAGACGAATGTATGGCAACCCTATTTCCGGTTTGAAAGAGAACAAAAAAGGGGGAAATTTTTCTCTTTCTTTTTGCATAGAAAGCAGCTGAAAGAAAAAATATATTCCACTAAAAGAAAAATTTACAACTGAAATATATAAAATTATTAATTGAAATTAAACTTTCAAAGGAATGTAATAAAAAATTAAGGAATTCCAGGATTTATTTTGAAAAATAAGGACATTTCAGGACGTTTTTTAAAAAATCAGGAATTTCAGGAATATCAGGACAACTCCGAGCCCTGCATTATATTCATGCAATTTCTCAGAAATTATTTCATCAAGAAAATTATTTGTATCTCAATAAAAATTCTATTTGATAGAAAAAGATTTTTATAAATATGATATGTAATAAAATAAATTATTCATATTTAAAATAAAACAACACATAATTAAAATACACATATTATAGATTACATATATTTAAAAAAAAACATTTACTTTGGGAAAGTAAAAAGTAGCTATATGTTTTAATATAAAACAACATGTCTACAACTAGTATTTAAAAATTCTATTAAAAATGCAGTCTAATCTTTCAAACAAAAGGTCAAATTGACAAATGTTAACAATTAAAATTTTGCAAAACTGAAATAACTGAGTAAAAGTTAAGTTTCCAAGTTATTGTTTTTAAAATTACTTAAAGAAAGAAATATTCAGTAACACATAATTATATAGTACTATGTTTACAAATGTAATAACGAATATGCAGAAATAATTGTATGTAGCCACATTTGAAGTGAGAAGAATGTACATTTGCATATCATTATAAATAAATCCTAACCCAAAAAATATTTAAGATTGTTTAACATATGAATCAATAACATGGTGAAGTAACAAAATGAGCAAAATTAGAGAAAAAATTACGCTAAACATTTCTATGGAAAGGTTAAATAAACATTTTATGTTATAAATAGAAAAATTGTGATCTCAAAGAGAAAAAATGCAAAAGCAAAAAAATGAATAAATTTCATCTTATAATTTTAATACAAAATGATATTTTTTTTTATTGAGATTGAGAATTATCTAATTCCTTAAACATATCTTACACAGAGTATAAAATTTTAGAAATACATACCAAAATAATATATACAACAACTAACACTGAAAATCAAATTGATATATACATAATTTAAATAAATGGTTCATTTTACCTCTTCTGAATCAGAAGATTTTAATATTTCTCGCCTGAAAAAATAAATTTATTTTATTCAATATAGTAAACAAATATAACTGTTCTAATAAATAAAATAATGATTAGTGTGAAAAATGATATACTTACTTCTCATCTTCTTTGATATTAGTATCAGAAGATTTATTTTCTTTAGGGGGAACCTAAATAAATAAAGTATAAAAAAACTTTTAACTGAGAACAAGAATACGAAAAATTCAAAAATATTACATAAAATCGAAATACAAATACATTATGACCTCTGGGACAAAGCAGTTTTTATTTTAGAATACATTACAAACATATTTCCACATGATTGCAAAGCTCACAGAAATGTTTTTGCATCCATGCAAATAAACAAAAACATTATAGCATTGTATTTGAGAAAATTGAAAGAGAAATATATCATTTCTAAAATCTACCTTTCTTTAAAATCTCAAATTTTTCTTAGCAAAACTTTGGAACTTAAAAAAATTAATAAATAAAATAACAATGCTTGATATATTCTACAACCTTTCAATTTAGCAAATAAGTAACATTTAAATGAATACAGAAAAATAGTTTAAAATTTTAAGGTTCATGAAAAAATATGATTTTACTTCAAGACAATACTTTTGCCTATTTTGTAATAAATAATAGTTAATGATGTTTCAAATGCTTCTTATTGCATCTTACTTAAATTTAAAAAATTTCTTCAAGAGCTTATAAAAATTTTAACTTTTAATATGCCATATTTCATTTATTTTTCCAATATGAGATAACATTTATCACAACTGTTTTTCAAAAGTTTCCCAAAATTAGAAAACTAGTTTAAAATTAGCATACTAGAAAAAAATTAGAAAAATGGTAGGCATGTGAAATAAAAGCAGCCTCAAAAATGTTTATCATCAAATTTAATCAAATCAAATTTAAGGAAATATTTTTGGCCAGAAAAAATGTTTAAAATATTAATAATTTAATCTTATTCACTTTTATTCTACATCCAATTTAGTAATCATGGCATTTATCAGAAAAAGTAATTACTTATATCACAATATCTTCGAACTTAAATATAGCTATTTCATTATGTTTTTATGTTCAAAAAAAATTTTTTTTAATTCATTTCATGCCTTATTTTGTTTTAGTTTAATAGATTTTTTCAGACTCCTTTTAATTTAATTTTATATTATAAAAACTTTTAATTTTATATATGTATATATAATGTATGTGTATATATATCAGGGTTGGCCAAACTTTTGGGATCCGTGGTTAACTCCACATTTAAAAAATCGAAGGCGGTCTACCAATGGCAGAAATAACGTATATGCTTATATATTTATTTTTGGTAACAGAAAAAAAGGTATGTTATCTAATTTTTCTAAAAAAAAAAAAAAAAAAAAAAAAAAAAATATCTTTGTATTTACAAAATAAAAATTTACTGATGGAAATAATCAAAGTGTTCATATATCAAAAACTGACCATTCTATTCACTTCGTTTAGTTGAAATTTTGCACTGTATATCTGCGACAAGTTTATCATATTGTGGCTGGTACGAGCTTATTGCAACGCATAAACACGAAATTAAATGTTCATCTGTTAAATGAGACCAATGTTTGTGTTTTGTTCATGGTTGAAAAAGCAGATTCAGAAAGATACCTCGATTCAAAGTAGGATTTCAAATACAAAATGAATTTGTAAATATTTGGAAATTTTTCCACAGAAATTAATTTCCAAAAATCAGTATTGGTAGATGCTCTGGATTTAAGAAATATATCGCATCTTAATTTAGTAATTTCTTCCTCGACTGTGACTGATATGATATCTATTAAATGTATTATTTTTTCAGATATTCCATCAATGCTGACATTATCATTAAATGGAAATATCATAAAATTGAATATTTCTTCCAACCAAAATAAGTAAGTGAATCTTCTTTCAAATTCTTCAAACAAAACATCTAAGTGCTCAGAAAAATCTCGAAGTCTCGGTTTGCATTATGGATGCACTCTTCCTCCATGTTTTTGAAGTTTCTCAATTCATGTTTTCTTAATTGAGACGCATACCTTTTTATCGTTTCTTTGAAAATTTTAATCACACTCATCATGTCTGTTAAACATTTATTCTTTTCTTGTAGATTTAGGTTTAAGTTGTTAAATTTTGCAGTGATATCGCAGAGAAAAGCTAGTTTCATGAGCCATTTCCCATCTTCCAATTCAGTAATGTTCTCTCCTTTTATTTGTAGAAAATGTTTTATTTCTGGTAACAGAATATGAAATCTTTTTAAAAAAGCACCACGACTTAGCCACCTCACATCTGTGTGCAATAAGAGATCTCCGTACTCTGATTCAGTTTCTTCCAAAAGCGCCCGAAATTGTCGTCTCTGAAGACTTCTTGAACAAATTGAATTGACAATTTTAAAAGCAGTTTACATTCATCATTATATCATTAGACTTTAGCGTTTTTGAACACAATACCTGTTGATGGATAATGTAATGATAGCTGGTAAAACTGGAAATTTCCTCATCATTATTGCATAAGGCAATAAAACCAGTTCGATTCTCGACCATTGCTGGAGCTCCATCTGTTGTAATAGAGACCAACTTACATATTGGAAATCCTGTTTTATCAATAAAGTTTTTAAATGAATTTTAGATATCTTGTACCCTCGTTTGTTCTTTCAATGGAATTATAGTTAATAATTCTTCTTTTGAAGTCATATCTACGAAAACCATTCTCACAAAAAGGCATAACTGAGCAATGTCACTAATATCTGTGGATTCATCAAATTGAAGTGATAGGAACTTATAAACTTTTAAATCGTCATTTAATAAATTTTCCAAATTATTATTCATAGTTTTAGTCCATTGCATCACAGTGTTATGCGACAAAGAAATATTATTTATTGACGATATTATTTCAGATTTGTTTTTAAAATCGTGGAAAAGCACTTCTCCTGCTTTAATGAAAGCTTCTTTTATCAATTCTCCATCTTCGAATGGTTTTTTTCGCTTTATCAAAACTTCTGTAATTTTAAACGACGCCAATGTTACTGCTTTAGCGTTGGTGCCTGGTTTCGTAAACACCGATTGCTGTTAATGTAAATTCGACTTTAATTCATGCACTTTAACTTTTCGAAGTTCAATGCCGATTGGAAAGTCCGTAGCATATTTTAAGTACATAGTTTTAAAATGTCTTTCGATGTTTGCTTTTTTTGTTAATGCCATACTTGAGTTACATATGAGACAAACACATTTCTCCTTCACCATAACAAAAAAGAAATCATCTTCCCACTCATTGTGATAATGGTATGTTTTACTTCTCTTAGCACTGGTGCCTGGCTGAGTCATTTTGGATGGGTTGTTGAAAAACAAATTTAACAGTTATGTATCAACAGTTTTGAACATTCAATAGTTTTGAAACAAATTCGTATCAGTGCGGTAGGAAGCGAGCGACCTGCCACGTAAGACAATTAACTTAGAAGTGAAACTAAATGGCCAGAAGTGACAGGTAGACTAGACGATTCGGCATGTCGCTATCATGCACCAGCTATTAGATATAATCTAAGCATCCCACTTTGTCAAATTGTTTCGATTTAATTCCACTGTAAAACGAAAAATTCCGTGCTTTACTTCGCACAGTTTGTTTTAGGTTTTAAAGCAAAAATTGTAGTAAATTTTTATTTTAAATAATTCGTTAATTCTATGACACAAGTCAAATTAAATTGTTAATATCCGAGACCACTATCGGGATGGCCGCGCGGACTACCTAAAATGTCTTCGCGGTCGACGTCTTGGCCATCCTTGGTATATATATATATGTTATAAAGCCTTTGAATTATGAATTCATTCATAGCTGATGATGAGGATCCTTGGGGAATTTCTTTACCCAAATCTAACTCTTACCTTACAACTTATACAACAGAGTATAATCAATAGTTTCAAATGCAAATGCCACAAAGCACTTTTGCAAAGTGTAGTTGGTTGGTTGGGTTTTGTGGCGCAAGGTCCAAAAAGGACAAGCTGTGCCAAAATTAAATTTTAAAGATGTGAAACCCAAAAAAAAAAAAAAAAATGTGGAATGCTTCACGATATTGCGTTTTGTCCTTGTGCAGGGGCCATGCTAATCTTCTCTGTATCGTTCCAATTTTAGTATATGTACAACCGAAGCTAGTACTTATGCAAAGTGTGATCATGGCTTGAAATTACCTTATTAAATGATATTTTAGCTGCAATGCATAAGTCAATCTTTTAAATGATGGTGCAGAATAAACAATATCAAGGTTTTTTTGACATGCAGGCTTTATTAGGACTATAACTGAAGAACATCAATGTTCACCCATGTACTTGAAGAAAAAATCAAATCTGAATGAAATTTTCATTTCAGGACTTTCTGAATTTGGAGACACAAAAGAACTATCAGATGAATTAATAATTATGAACAATAATGAGTGAAGATGAAAAAGAATTTTCAAACATCAAATAAGAAAATTGCATAGTGCTATGTCTGTCTATAAAACAAACAGATAAATGGCTAACAAAATTAAGGTACTATATTTTCCTATATATAATCCAGAGCAGTGTATCATTTGCAAGACTTTTTTTTTTTTGAGCAAAAGGAAAAAAGCATGCATAATCTACAAATGTGGTATAACTCATAGCAATTTTTCCAGTGAATATAAGGGTAATAAAAATATAATAAAATGCCACAAAAAATATAATGCATATAAAATGTTGCATAAAATAAAAAAATACACAGTATGATTAAAAATATAATAAATTGTACAGAAAAATATTTGTTTGACTCCACCTCATTTAAAGTGTAATAAATTGATATGACAGTACCAGGTCAATCATCAAGAGCAATAATTTTAAGATTCTATAGCAAAACTTAAATTTATCAAATTTTAATAACTTTTAAAATGAAGTTTGACATATATCAAAAATAAAATTTATTTGTTTTGTTAATAAGTAAATGAGATAAATGGATTATTTTTGAACGGCACATTGGATAGTTTTTCTTTTGTATAGCACATGTTTTGTTTTTCACCTTACACTAACAAGTTTGTCACCTTTTTTCATTTATCTTCTCAATAGCTTTTAGTTTAAAAGATAATGTATAACTTATACGCTTCTGCTTCCACATGACAATACACAAACTTGAATATTTTCAGAATAAAACAGCTCAGATCAAGATAAAATTTAAACTGATAGCCAATAGCAACCATAATTTCTCAAAAGAACGAAATTCATTCTTGAAAATAATTGGATAAAATTGATTATAACTGAAATAATTGTGGTATCATCTGCTATTCATTTTATAAAACATAAACAGCATTTCTTTCGAACAACATTGTAAGCTTTTCTAATATAGAGAATGTTTTTATCAGATTATCCATGGCAACACATAATACGCAGAGCAAACTTTTAACGCACAATCTGCAGATGAAAAAATATTTTTAAAAATGTGTTTTCGATACTGAAAAAATAATTTATTTTTATTAATAAATCGCAAATAAGAATTGTTTTCGAGCATAAGTCATAATTTAAAAACAATTCTTATTTGCGATTTATCAATAAAAATTTAATTACATGTATTTCTTATATAGTTCACACTAAATAATTTATTTTTCAATAGTATTTTATTAAAAAGATGAAAGCACTTTAGTAAAAAATAAATTTCTTTTATTTATCAATACAAATATTTTTTATTGATTTTTACAAGTTTACAAAAACTGAACGTCTACTATCTCTCTATAAATATGTATTATATGTATGCATATATACATATGTATATGTGTATGGAGGATATGTGCAATAATAATAGTTTAAACACACACACTTACAGATATGCAAGTGTATTGGCATTTAGCTAAAATGCAATGTTACTAATATAACTTGATAGCTAATAAGTACTGTTATGAATAACTTAACTATGTAGCTCAAATTCTTTCTTTTTTTTTAATAAATACTATTATTTTGTAAAAAAACTATTATAAACAAGTGATTTTTTTTGAGTGATTGAAATTTAGATTTAAAGATTCCAATAAAAATTATAGAATAGCCAAACAGCTAAAATTAATCTTAAAATAAATTAAAATATCTTGGTAATACATGGAATTACAAAAAATCATTCTATTGAGCACTAATCCTTGCAAAATTTCTTTGGGAAACTACAACATTCCCTATAAAAAAATTTGTATATTTGAATACATTAGTAGGAATGTAATAACAAACATATAAAGAGAAAAAAAATTTGAAGGAACATTGAGAGTTAATAGACAATTTAACAAACAAGTTTATTTATATTACTTTTGAGAAAAGTAATAAAATTAAATAATTAAATAAATGATGCTTAAGAAAAATTAAAAATAATTTTATTTATTAAACAAAATTAACATCAACATAACACATTTAGATTACCTTATCAGTAGTTGTCTCACTGTCTACTTTTTGTAGTTTTTTTCTTTCTTTTCTTCTCTGCAAAAAAATTTAAAATAATCCAATAAAATTCTTAGTACATAGAATGCAAAATAAGATTAGAAAAGACAATATAACTAAATGACTATTCTCTAATTCTGTAATTTTAAATATTTTTTAAATAAACACTAAAACATTGAGAAATTAAAAGATTTTTCAGAGGAATCCTTTTGAAATTTAAACTGGAGAACATCCTACTTCCATTCTACATTAAACATATATAATGATATGGAAAAGATACTATTAAAAAATCAAACATTTGGTTAAGTAACTACTTTTGAAAGGAAAACCAAATTTTGAATAGCAAACACAATAAATTTTTTTTATTTTTTGTATTTCAATATTTTTAATAATTTACATTAGAACAATATAAAAATATCTCCTAAAATTGTAACAAAAATATGGAAAAATTATAGGTTACATACTTTATAATGAGCAAAACAAATCATTATATTTTAAAATTGTAGTTAAAAAGTCTAAAATATTCAATATTTTAATGACATCCACAACAAAGATTTCATTAATTATGCAACTAAACACTATATCTAACAGTCATTAGATGGCATGTATATGTAAAGCCACCTCTGCAGTTTTAACACTATATCAACGTTTACTGACAAAAATAACTAGCAAGGAATGGTGAGTTCAAGTTGGTTGTTGGTTTGTTGATCAACAATCATTTTTTGCACACGAGGGCTAATTAATCCAGGACCTACAGTTTTTCCAAGCAATGGTAAGTCTCAGTAAGCAATTTCAGTAATTATTATGCTGACTTTTCAATTGGTGAGATCTCAGGAAAATGTACTAGCTAGAGCAAAAGTTGAATTGTTCTGAATCAAGAAAAGTTAAGAAATTGATAAAAGGTGGTAGGCCAATATTCTCTTAAAATGTAGCTTCACACAGCTCTTAATAACAGGGTATATGAAACACATTTTACGATAACAAAATTGTAATAATTGCTATTTAAAGAGCGGACAATGGTACAACAGGTGATCTAAGCAGGCATCCAATGGTACGTGATATCTTTTTTAACAACAAGTAAGAGATGTTATTGAATATGTGGTGACAATGTGAAAATACTGTCAAACAAGGAAGTCACATTGATAAGTCCAGTATACAATAGCAAAATTCATCTGAAAAGATGATAGTATGCTACTTGATGACTATGACCACTATGACTGGTTCCTTGAAGATAGATCTACTACAAGAAGTCATTAAGGTTCTTTTGCTTGTTAAACAATGTAAAGGATGACAAAAACCTGGCTACCATTCTAGTCTAGCATCTTTGAACTTTGTGCAAACACCTGTCTTAAAACCACTAATTTCTCTTATATTCAGGATTCATGACATACCTAGACAATCCCTAATAGTCATCAATCTAAAAAGTTTCTTAGAAAAATTAGATCAAGTTTTGAAATCCTGTCTAAAATATTAAGCACTTGTTATGAACTAATCAACATATTTTTGAAAATGTCATAGAATCTTACATAACTTAAGGAATACAATTATAGAAAGAGATTAAATTTTTTTTAAGTTACAATTCAACAATGATCAACATGAGTAAATATTTCATCAAGCATAAAATCTTTTTTAGCTAAAACCTGATTCCTAATGAAAGAGCACAGTTCAAACTTTGAGAGTTGCATCCTTATACTGATTATCAACATAAACAGAGTACATAAGTAAATTTTGACAAGGAATTTTAATGAGCATAGTGTATATTTTTTAAACTTCAAATAATTGCCTTAATTTATCGCCATTAATCAAAATTTACGAAATTTAAAAATTTGTAACTTTAGCATTAATCATGATATTTACAAATGCAAGGAGATTTTTCAAATACATAGATATGTAATAGCTATTTCTTTTAAAATATTTTACCTGACTGATCATATAAATCAAATTAATTTCATAGAATGAATATAAAAATTTAATATAACTGATATTTAAGAAAATTATACCTTTTTCTTTGCTTTTTTCCTTTCAGCTTTACTTTTTTCTTTTTCTTCCTCTAATATTAACTCGGAAGCTTTTTTAGCAGCCTAAATATATATATATATATATATATACACCCAAAACATAAGTAACAAAATTATATATAATATTTTTATTTTGAATGTCTTTAATGTATTTTCACACAAGTTTAAGAAATATTTTTATAAATTAGAGTTTACATTTCATAACATATTAATACGTTAATAAAATTTAACATGGCAATGTCTATTATTATAATTAATACATTTGATATACTTCAGTATAGAAAAGTTGAAAATTATTTCGGCAAAAATTATAAAAGTATTTATAAAAATTGCTTTATTCAACCAATTAAGTTTAATATATATAAATAATATAATTACTGTTATATAATGCCGATAATTACTAGGATTTTAATTTTCAGCACTGAAAGGGACAGAAGTAATAATACTTTATATATATATGGGGGCAGTTAGTAAATATGCCCTTATGACCCTAAAAGGGGATGTTCGATGTAATTTAGAAGCAGGGACCAAGCAGAAGACACCCAGGCTTGGCTTGCCACCCCCAGAGACATCACTTCACATTGGAACCATTATCTTATGATAATGAGAATGATGCCGATATCAATTAGGCCACCAAAGTGCTGATGAATAAATATATTTACTTTTAATATAATTCACATTTCTAAAACATTTGATAATTTATAATTTAAAATTCAGTGATTCTAAAAAAATGTTTCAAAATCAGGATTTTATTTAAAAATTTCTGATTTACTCATACATCATATTAGAAAAAAAAAAAGATTAAAATTTAAGAAGATTTAAAATTAATAATGCACATTTAAAAATAAAACTTAAATCTAGCTTTATCTTTTATTTATGAAGAAAGCTACTGATTTCATTAACATCAGAAATTCATACATTTTAAATTTTTGGAAGTTAAAACTAGAAACAAATGACTAGTTTTCATACATATCATATATATTGATTCTTGAAATTAACTTCTTAATTTGAGTCACAGGCATTCATAAAATATCTTCAGTTCTGTTTATTTGTTTTTGAATTCCTTCAAACAGAATTTGCAATTGAAAATACTTTCTTACAAATATCTATACAAAGATGGAATATGAACCAACTGGATTTTAAATCAAAAGAAACTTAAAAAGGAGATAGTTCACTTGATGACAATGTAAATAACATAACAATAAAAATATTTCTTAATTAAACTTTACTGAAAAATATAAAAGATTTTTTTTTAATGTAAATATTAAATTTTCAAAAATTCTGAAGTTTGCACTAGAATAAAAATGTATACTGATATTTTACCTATTTAAATAAAATACTAAATTTCTAAAAGAATTCTGGAACTTTCTGAAAAATATAGGCTAGATTGAAAATATATACTTAAAACAAGAAAACTTTTAATAAATAGAAAATATATAAATTGCTTCTTTGAAAATATAATTTTCCCATTTGAAATTTGTGATGTCAAAATTTATCAAATTTTAAAATTTTATTAGACGAAAAAAATTACCTTTTCTTCTTGAACTTCAAGTTCTCGTTCATATTCTAAAATTAAAAGAACGCAATTATTAATAAATATAAATTCAAATGTATGAGTAATAAAAAATAATACCAATCTATATAAAAAGATATTTTGTATGAAATATTAGTAATAATTTAAGAGTATCAAAAAAGTTATGATTATTTTAATGAATAAATGTTAAAGTAAATAAATTAAAACTTTTACTGCAAAACAAATTGTAAAACAAAATTATTATAAAGCTATAAGAAATCAAAGCGCTTAAATAATTTATCAAATTTCAAGCAATAATTTAAGAATATCCTTTTTCCATACAGAACATGCATAGGAAAATTCTTTTCATAAAAGCTCAAAATATTTCACTTGTGTACCTTTATCCAGATGTAAAGTTATCATATAAAAAACTAGTTGTAAAGATGTCAATTGGACTCAATCTAAGTCAGATGCTAATGATTGGGAATGAGCACATTAGCAATTTTATGTTCAATGTTAATTTTAAATATGTGCTCATTGAATAAGAAAATTTTTAAATTATTTGTTGAGTTCCACATATTATTTATAAATATTAAGTAGAAGTTAAATAATGACAAGGTTATGTTTTCAGTATTACATTTGAAAGTTCTTCAGATTATAATGAAATATAAGATGCTTATTTAATTAATGTTTTAAACTGCTTTATAAATTAAATTTTTACTGGTTGTTATAATGTAAATTTAAATACATATTAATCTTGTAAGTATAAAAACTAATTTGTTAAGACATGTAACTTTAAATTTTGCTAAAGCCACAAAATATCATAAGTGTATTTTATGGTGTTTATATTAATAAATAACATGAAATATACATAAAGTGGTTATTGCAGTTATTATAAGTAATAATATATTATATATAGCTACTTTATATATATATCACAATAACTGCTAATAATTACATTAACATATATTTATTTCACTGACAGCTGTAGTGATTCAATCAAGAGCTGTTAGACATTTCTGGAAGCTTTTTCATATAATATGAATAAAAATTCTACGATGATTTAAGAGAAAGTGATAAAGTACAAAATGTCTTGAAATTGAAAAATCTTAACTTTACAGATAATGAAGCATAAATTCCAAAAGAAAAGATAAGAGATATCAAAGATTTGATTTTTCTTATAAGAGCTGAAAAAGAAAAAGAGAGATAGAAGTATGAACTATCTATTAAAATCTATAACTTCTGACTTTTCACACCTTCTAGAAAATATTTTGATTTAAAATCCATTAGAAAAAATACCTGATGTCAGCCATCTTGGCAATCATTTTTCTTACATAAAGAGAACAGAATAAAGTTTCATATTTGGTAAATTTAATGAAATATCAGCTGTTTATTAGAAAAGTTTACTTTTGTTTATTTTTTATATTAATAGCCATGCTGTTGATAACATTGCAATGTTTTTACAATTTATTTTATATATTACTCATTACTTCAGACATCCATACAAATAAAGCAGAAAATATTCTACAAAATAATCATTTATCAAACAAAAATACAAGCAGGAAATTTATTTTTTGTTTAAAAAAGAAAAAAATATTTTTTGAATCAGAATTGTAACATGCAAAACATGTTACAAGAAAAAATGTATGGCGCTTGAAGTTTACTTTTTATTTTACAATTTGAAAACAACAAATTTAATAAAAATTTTAAATGTTTAATTTTTACTTTCAGATAAATCAAATGTTACAATTTTTCAGTTCAATACAGAAGCAAAGACATTTTTCAAAGTGACTGTATTAAGTTTTATTATACAATAAAAATAATATAAGCAATCTTAAAAAATGCACATATTGCTTAGGAGATTTTTATAAAAATACCCTATTCTCCTGTAGATAGGAGATTTTTATAAAAATACCCTATCTGCAGCAGCGTATTATCCGCACAGCCTTTTTTCCTAGTAAAAGGAAAACAAACGTTGCATAATTCGCAGCAGCGTATAATCTAGTGAATAGTTTAAAATATGATAATATGGATGTCAAAAAAAAAAAAATGCCTAGTATGATTAAAAATGTAATAAACTGTTTAAAAAAATCATTTATTATGAAAAATATCAATCTAAATCCACCTCATCACAAAGTGCGATAAACTTGAGATGAAAGCACAAGGTCAATAATTTTGAGAAGATTCTTGTAAAACTTATCGATATTTAGCTTCTAATAACTTTTCAAATGATGTTAGACATATTAAAAAATATATATATTTGCTTAGTTAATCATTAAATGGAAAAAATGGATTATTAACAAACTGTGTATTTTATACATTTTTCTTTTATTCCACGCATGCTTTGTTTTTCACTTCACATTAACATGTTTGTCGCCATTTTTTATTTGCTTTCACCACAGCTTTTAATTTAAAATCTGTGTAACTTAAAAGCTTTCGCTTCCATATGACAATATATGAATTTGAATATTTTTAAAATGAACGAGCTTACATCAAGACAAATTGTGAAATGACCTTAGAGAAATACAACTGTGATGTCTTTACAAAGAAGCAAATTCGTTTTTGAACGTTATTAGACAAAACTGATTATAACATAAATAACTCAGGTGTGTCTTTGATGACTAAAATTTATGACCTGTTATTTATTTTATGAAACATAAACAGTATTTCTTTCAAAACTTTCTGGTAAACTTTTCTGATGGAGAATCTTTTTATCAGGTTATAAGTGGCAGCGTATAATATGCACAACAAAATTCAGAACTTTTTTTAACACATAATCTGCGGATTATATACAGGAAAATACGATAATTACAATAATTTTTAATATGAGAATATTTAAACAGCATTAAATCATATAAAATGTTTAAATACTTTTAAGAAATTAAAATAATCATAAAAATTTCTCAAGAAATATAAAATAACAATTCCATGCTAATTCTAAAATTCATTTTCAATAATGAACAAAATATATTTAACAGTATTGAAAGATTAAAATTTCGGATCTAAAACAGTTTTATATCATACATTTTCATAAAAATACATTCTTTAAAATTAACAATTTTTTTTTTTTTTTTTTACCTTCTGTATAATTACTATCACAATCACTTTCGTAATCGCAAGAGTCCTCCTCATCATCTTCTACAATATTTTGCTTCCCTATTATATTAAAATTAAAAAAATCAAATTTATCTATATGTAAAGCAAACTAAGATATATACTGACAAATAAAGATGAAAATTACCTCTAAAGAAAACATACTGAAAAAAGTGATACATTTGTGGCTGAAATCAAAATAAAATGTAAATTAGAGAATACATTGCAAGAAATATTAAATGATTAACAATTAAATAATTCTAGAAATTAGAATCAAATCTGAAATTCTAATGCATCTAAATCTGAATTTAAAAAAATTACAGTATTCTCCTATATATAATCTACAGTTTTGTATTATCTGCAAAATCTTTTCAAGTAAAAGAAAATAAAGCGTTATAATCTGCAGCAATTTTTATAGGGAATTGTTGAAAATATATACTGCTGATAATGTGGGTGTAACAAAAATAAAATACACACAGTATGATTAAAAATATAATAAATTGTAGAAAAAATTATTATGTAAAAGACCTTTTTTGGATCCCCCTTCATTGCAAAGAGCGATAAACTGAGATGAAAGCATGAGAGTGATCAAAAGCGATAATTCCAAGAAAATTGTAGTAAAGGTAGACTTTTAATTTCTAAAAACTTTTAAAATGGCCTTAAACATATTTTAAAAACAAAATATATTTGTTTTGTTAATAATTAAATGAAAGAAATTGATTATTTTTGAACAATGCATTGGATACATTTTTCTTTAGTACCTATCGCACATCCTTTGCTTTTTATTTTACATTTAATTTTTTTTAATTTATCATTCCTAATAATTTTTAATTTAAAATCTGCTGTAAAGTTAAACATTTTCTCTTCCATATGACAAATATGAATTCGAATGCTTTCAGAATGAAACTGCTCATGTCAAGACAAAATGTTAGTGAACTGCAACTGTAATATCTTCCTGGCGAATTGAATTTGTTCTTGAATGTGATTGCACACAGCTGATTATAACTGAAATAAATCAGCCATGCCGCAGTGCTCGACATTCATTTAATAAAATAAATAGCATTTCTTTCAAAATTTTTGTGTTAACTTTTTTAATTGCGACTTTTTTTCTTATTAGATTATCCTCTACAGCATATAATACGCACAATGAAATATGAAACTTTTTTACACATAATGCACAGATTAAATACAGGAAAATACAATATCTTGATCCTAGTAAATTTATTGTGAAAAAACATGATAAGTTTAAATAATAAGATTTATTATTAAAAGAATTTTAACTGGGATAGTATCTGAAAATGATTATGAATTATAATTCTATTTAAATTTATTTGAATCAAACAAATTAAAAATTTAGTTCAGTAGACAAACAATTTTTGATTTAGGTTAAAATACTGATAAAATAAATTAAACTTATACTTGAACTATTATTTATATATACCAGAAAAAATAATCACTTTACAATTATAGAAAATTAAATACAACTATTGAAAATTCACTTTAAGAATATAAGTAGTAACTTACATAGATATAAAACACAAACTAGGTACAAGTGAATGATTTCCATCGATAAGTAATTTAAAACTGAAATGTGACACTTTAGAATACTGAAATACTGGAAAATCAGTTTAATTTCAAAGTCCACAAAGACTGTAATTAAATGCATTTGTTACCAAAAATACACAAATATCACTTTATTAACACATTTAAACTCATTAAACATTTTAACAAATATATATTTAGTAATTTTCCAACTCTTATACTAAATATATTTCTAGACTGGCTGAAGATGATCAGACTTCCTACAAAACTGAAGATGAAATAGGATATACTTTGAAATGTCCATGAGAAAAGGACTTTTGAAGAATGCAAAAGATGTCTTCAAAATTTCATTTTTTAAAATTATTCCAACCAATCAAAGAAGTTTGTGTGTAGGTTTGATTAATGATAATAACTTTTATTACTGATTCATAATAAAATTTACAGAATTTTAATAAAAAATACATTTTACTATAAAATCAGAAGACAATATATTTTTGAACCAATGACATTAACAATTAAATACATAAAATCTAAAATTTCTATTTGAATTTTTCAAATAATTGAGACTTAGGAAAATATTAAGTAATTTAAACTGATATCTTCATTTTGGACAAGAATCATTTTCCAATGTAGAATTTTATAAATTTTTAATTTTGTCAGTTTGAAAACTATCAAAATATTATATGTTAAAACAACTTAAAAAACTTCATAGTTTATAAAGAATTTTAGCAATAGCTAAGGTTGAACTAAATATAAAAAAGACAATTTTTAGTGTCAATATTTTAGTTATGCTAAAAATATTTCATCACATTATTTTGTTCCTCTTAAATAGTACCATAGATAAGGATATAATAAGCTAGCAGAGAGTTTATATCTTATTTTAAAATACTATCAATTGTGACTAAATGATTGGGGAAAAAAAAAAAAAAACTATTTTTTGAAAAAAAATAATAATTGTTTCTAAATATTTGATAATAAATTTAACTTGTTAAAGTTCTCTAATCTATTGTTATTTCCTATATGAAAGAAAAGTAAATCATTTTGCTTTAATTTAAGTGTCCATGAATTCATCTAGACTAAAAGAATGTATTTAGCAATTTACCTCATACTGAAAAACACATGTCAGAAAAAATATACAATATTTAACATTTGCACAATATATTTAGATATGGGTAATTATTCTGATACAGAAATTTAAAACTTGTTTTTATTTTCTAGATTAGAAGAAAAAACTACTTCAAAATTTTTTTAAAAATTTCTTTCAATGTAGAACATTTTGTGTAAGTTATATTGAAAACATAAATTTGACTTTTGTTATTGTTTGTCTTTTAAGGAAATATTGATTTTTAATTTCTATTTGGTAAGATTTAGCTTTACTTTTAAAGACAATGCCTGATACTGTCTGATATCATCACACAGTGATTGTCCAAAGAAGAAATAGTTCAGATAGAGAAATGATTTGATTAAAAAAAACTAAAGATTGTTTTTGAAGAGGGACAAAATTAGTTAAAACAAAACTGCTAACTTTATTCACCACAAAATAAATGTCTATTCTTACATTTAGTAAATTTTCTTATTTTCAAGCTTAAATTTTCTAAAGTGAAACAAATCAAGGATTCATAGATAAAGCTTATAACTTACCTAGGTTAAATTGTAAAAAATTTAAATCATGAATGGTTACTTAAAAATTAATTCTATGAATCTTCATAATATTAGCAATGTACTACAAACATGGATTGAAATCATGTTAGTCCCAAACAAAGAAAAAAAAATCCAAGAAGAGTAGATTTAAAGATGATATAAGTAATAAAAGAATTCTACATAAGGATAACAAAGTAGTAATTCTTTCCATTTTAAACATTTTTCACTTTTTTTACTTTAAACAGTAATTACTAGTTATTTAAATATTTGATATTACTAGTTTTACTGCAAACTACCAAATTGTATAATGTATTATGCATGCCTGCCAACTTTCGGAAAAGTGCTTCAGTAAATCTTTTCACATGTTTGTCAAAATTACC
Organism: Latrodectus geometricus; assembly: GCA_026290005.1. Taxonomy (NCBI): domain Eukaryota; kingdom Metazoa; phylum Arthropoda; class Arachnida; order Araneae; family Theridiidae; genus Latrodectus; species Latrodectus geometricus. The sequence goes on along the minus strand of JAPDSC010057095.1, from coordinate 41,562 downwards.
CATCAGATATATATTTTCTAAATTTAATTAACTTTTCTTAATTTTTTTTATCTGAGGATCATTTTTGAATGTAAAAACTACTTTAGATTGGACAAGCAAATATCTACTGAAATTTTGTACATATATTAAACTCAAATCAAAGTATTTGCATAATTTTTAGTATCGTCATTATGATTTTTCCTTAATTTATAATAACGAGTGTATATTAAAATCATAAATTGTAAACTATGCAGTGTGCAAACTTAGCTTCTTTAGATGATGCTGTAATGATGGAAATTTGACATTAACTATTTTTAAAAAATTGAAAATAAGATTTATTAGGTTTACTATAAGCAAATTTCACAAATTATCAACAACCACACAAGTCTTAACATAGCCCAAATGCTGGCTTTCACCCTAATAAGAATAGCCTCAGAGTTGACTACACTTATCTACAATAGTCCACTAATCACAGTAGTTAAAATGAATGGCACTGAGTTTTGCTCTGTAACTAATGAAGAACAAGATTATATTTCCACCATTTTATGTCCCCATCTATGGTCTTTCAAGCTTGAGTCTTCCTCTCCCCAAAAGGAAGAGGGGTCAGAACATGCATTCAATGACCACTCATACCCTTTGCAACTACAGAGCTGGAAAGTTATTTTTCTCCTGCAGATAGTTTAAAAGAGAGTGTTAAGTTCCATTTCTCATTATGGTTACATATGTAATTGCATGTGCTAAAACTTTAAAAAAAAAAAAAAAAAAAAATGTTTTCTTTTTCAGCTTTGTCAAGTACAGAAATGAGAAAAATATTCCAAGTAAAATGCAAAGCCTAGCAATCTTGCATAAAAGTTGACAGGTCTGCTAATGATTCATCATTGAGAACCTACATCATACATAGGTTAATGTTATAGCTTGATTTCAATATTAAACTACAGATCTCACAAGTTATTAATTGCATTTGAAAAATTAGTAAAAACAGAAAACACATAGAAATAGACCGGGTTAAATAGAAAAACATAAAAGTGGCACATTCACAAAGCCCAGCTGATTAATAAGTGGGAAAAACAATATGGTCTGACCAATCACTTCTTGCATTTCTCCATACAACAGAACAAATCCAAGTTTGAAGAATAACTGCACTAGCATGGCTGTGAGTAGCTCCTTTAAACTGTCAAACATAGAGGTGGGTTTATCATGACATAAGTCATGTGCTTCTGCTGGAATAATTGTAGCTATCAAAGTTACAAGATTACTGGGTAGAAATACAGGGAAATTTTAGCGGGTCAAGTCTATGATGCAAACTTTGATTCCAACCTGAGAAGAAATTTTCCAGAATTAAATCTACCTATCCATGTAGCAGGACTCATTCAATCATGATTTGATGAACACAAAAATGAAGTTAAACATCTACTATAACCTGCATAATCCATTGACTTCAATGTAATAGAACTGTTATGGTCTATTTTAAAATATTTACTGCATAATCAATATAATCCACAGCATTCTTTCCAGAACTATCATATTTCTATGAAGAATGATTTAACATTCCTCTCAACATTATGAATTTATTCCTAAGCAAATTCAAGTTGTATTACATACCAAAAGCAGTCCGATATCATAACAAAAAGTGCTTTTATTGTTTGATAATATACATCTCTGTATAACATATATGTCAAACACATATATACATACAAAGATCAGTCTAAGAGCATTCTATCTGGCTTGATAATTAATATGAACTGTTCTATACAAAGAACTATATTCAAATTTACTTCATTGCAATTTACATAAAGCTCTAAAATAGATTATCATGGTACTATTATATGAAGATTAAAAAAATACGCGGGTTTAAAGGTAGATATTTCATTTTATTTTTATGCTCATAATTCATGATTCCACAAGTCCTGATACGTGAATATGAGCATTATCATTGAAAATTTCATTTCCAGTAGGAAACAAAATTTACCTCTTAGGGCAGACTTGTTCAGCTAAATCTTCTCCCAAGCAATTCTTTTTTTCTGGTTAATTAGATATGCAGAAAAATGACACGGCACCTACTACCATGACAAACTCACCTTTATACTTGACAGTTGAAAAGAGAAATCATGATCATTCATTATATAGGCATTCTTAAAATGTGCAATGCACATAGCCAATTGCTGAGAAAAATGTGAAAGATTATTTGATCATAAGATCATGTTCTACTTATCAATTACCAAGTTTAATGATCAAGGCCTTAATTAAATGATGTTCAAATTAACACCTAATCAGTGGCTTTGGAATTGCTAAATGTTTCATTTCAGTTTAGGAAGGTATCTTCTAACTGCAATTATGGATATTGGAGATTCCCGATGCTTTTTAAGCACTATGATCATTGGCTGAAGTTCTTTTCTTTAAGATAAACTTATCTTCAATATTTAATGGCTTCTATCAGTTTTTCCTTTTATCCACTATTTTATTTATAGCACTTTGTATACTTCAATCCTATATCATGGACTTTAGACATTATATATCAAAAAGTTCCTAAAAGTCATAATTTTAATTACAGATGCTCAAAATTACAGATGCTCAAAAAGATGGCATAAGCTCGGTAAATGCATTTAGAATGTCTCTAGAAATATTTTAACATAAGTTACTGAATTACATACAATGTTCATAAAACATGATGACAGAATATGAAAGATAATAAATTAATCATACACTAAAGAAATTAGTAATATGATAAAATTAGTAATAATTATAAATCTCATGATAAAATTAGGTTCATTAAATACTATGACTAATTTAGATGAGAACACAGTAAAAAATGATTTAAATAGAATACCCACATTATAATATCAGGATGTAGTTAATCCATGTCTATTTGTAATTGTTATATCGTATGTTATCTTAAACACAATAAAATAGAGATTTTAAAATAGTATGTTCTATTATTTGTGATGAACATATAATTTTATGGATTATAACAGGCAAAACATTTTTTAACATAGTATATGCTTTTTGCAATTTAATTTAAAATAGAAAATTAAAAGAATAATTACCAAATCTAAGTTTCTTGTTGACTTTTTGCAAGTACCAATTAAAGATAGTGTTGCTCTTGTAATGTTACTAAAAACCTACAGAAATAATATCATTTCAACAAAAGTTTTAAATATAACATTTATATAACATAATTTTACAAGTGTGAGTATGTGTTAGTTCATATTAATAGATATTATTCAAACAATTGAAATAAATAATTTTTTTCAGCTTTTTGGTTTTTTTAAAGTAAGGTATACATTTGTAACTACAATCTGAAAAAAAAATGCAGTTTAAATAAAATATGTATAAAATTTCTGCCCATACATCAGTTACTTTAATTTTACACCAATTGAAAAGTTTCCAAATTTTCAGAAAACATTTATTGAGCAGTTATTTTGCATAATAAAGCATTAAACAATCATTTATACAAAGTAAGAAAAAAATCTGTAAAAACTTTAAAAATTCACGAAACCCGAAAATAATTAAATGAAACAGCTTGCGGATTTAGCAATGATTTTTCGATTGAATCATGAAATTTTTCTTAAGATTAGAAAAACAATTCAAAGAAAAAAAGAAGGTAAATAACAAAAATAATACTACTAAATCAAGGATGATAGTTAGTCCAAATCTCTAGACCCTACAACAGATTTTGAAATTAACATTTTAATTTTGGCATTTTCATACAGGCAAAATATGTCTTAGACTTGGTCATCCAGACAGACCTTACCTAATAATACAGGATTTAGTTTCTTCTAATTGATGTGCAAGCCTGCCACTGTTAAAGGACATTTGTTTATCTACACATTTTTCTCTGAAATCAGAATTAATGCACTGAAACAGTTACCGATTCCCAGTTCATAGGAAATAGTTCCATCATCAAAATTTTATCTACCCTACTCAACATCTTTGTTCAATTACATGGTATTAAATGAAGAATTGGTTGTGAATCAAAAACGTTAGTACTTATTATCACCTGTCTCATTTACTTATTTCCAAGTTGTTTGCAACTGTAATATCTCTGTAAGTTGTTTTTTAATATTTTTTTTCTTTACTATAAAAGGTCTTGTGACTTACAATGGTAAACCTGTAAATTGTTTATTTTAATATCAGGTTTTTATGATTTTTTAAAATTTTTTTATGGATGTTTTGCCATCCTGTTTTAATTCCAAAATCTACGTTATGGAATAACCTGTCATATATTATGTAAAGAAATATCTTAATAAAATAGATTGATTAACCAAAGTTATGGAATTTTTTTCTCTCGTTAATAATCTTCATAATGTTTAGAGTCAAATAAAAACATTGTTAATAATCAAAATTGAATACTTCTAATTTTTTTGAATAAAGAACTTTTTCATAAAATATTTTATTCAGAGCAAGCTAAAACTATCTTCTTACCTTTTGTAATTATAAAAAAGTCATAATTATCAAAAGTAAATTTAAAAAAAAAAACAATCAAGATCATTTGAAATAAGCAATGTTTATTAGTGAGCATAAACTTAATAAAATTCTTACATTATGGAAAATAGCAGAAGTCAAGATAATTTTAGTTACCATATTTTCCTGTATATAATCCGCGGATTATGTGTTAAAAAAGTTCCAAATTTCGTTGTGTGTATTATATGGGGCCACAGATAAAAAAACATTCTCTATCAGAAAAACTTGTAAGAAAGTTTCGAAAGAAATACTGTTTGTTTCATAAAATAAATAACAGGTGCTACCAAGACACACCTGAGTTATTTAAGCCATAATCAGCTTTGTCCAATTACGTTCAAACACAAATTCAGTTTCTCATAAAGATATTACGGTAGTAAATTCGCTAACATCATTTTGCAATTTGCCTTGATGTGAGCTGTTTCGTTTTGAAAATATTCAAATTCAGATATTGTCCTAGGGAAGTGAAAACTTTTAAGTTACACAGCAGATTTTAAATTTATAGCGAAAGCAAATAAAAAAAATGGCGACAAATGTATCATTATGAAGTGAAAAACAAAGCATGCACAATATAAGAGAAAAATGCATTAAATATGAAGTTTGTAAATCCGATTTTTTTTTCATTTAAATATTAATGAAACTAATATATATATATTTTAATGTGTCGAACATCATTTTAAAAGTTATTAGAAGCTAAATACTGATAAGTTTTACAAGAATCTTCTCGAAATTATCGCTCTTGATTGATCTCGTGCTTTCATCTCAAGTTCATTGTGGATCTAGACTGATATTTTTCATAATAAATGCTTTTTTTTTCTATACACTTTATTAAATTTTTACTCATACTATGCATTTTTTATTTTATGTGACACCCATATTATTAGCAGTACATATTTTAGACTATTCGCCAAAAAAAATTGCCACCATTTACAAGCAGTTACGGATTATGCATGCTTTTTTTTCTTTCACTAAAAAAAAAAAAAAGGCAGTGCAGATTATATGTAGGAAAATATGGTAATTACATACATAGAAGAATTTTACAGGAAAATTTAAAGCAAAAATGACTCCTGGAAATTACTAAGTATTATAATCTTGTAATACTTTGAGTGTATTTGTATAAATATACAGGTCACTTCAAATACTTTATTAAAAGAATTTCTGTAAAGATAAAATTCTGATTCAGAATGAGTTATTGGACAATGAAACGTAAATGTTTAAAAAATGTTCATATTTCAGTTTTTTTTTTATATAAAATTATCCTTGAACACTAATTGTTTTAATTGGTGTGCATATATATATATATATATATATATATATATACACATATATGTTAACATTAATAGACATATATAATTTGACAGATTCAATACAATATGCTGAATAGATATTTAATTTTCTTAGAAAATGAATGCAACACAATAGAAATGGTAAAACTGAATAATATTCAAACAAAATTTAAATATAGGCTACTATATCACTTCCACATTTTACGTCAAATAAAATATTTCTGAACATGTTTCTTTGCTATGCTATCATAAAGTTAACAACAGGATATAATTCAAAATCTTTCAATTTTTGTACTTTGACACAATTTTTATATTTAAATAGAGCTTTATTGGCAATTAACTCTTAAGTTGTTTTGGAAAGTAGGAACTGGCAATTAAAAGCAAATTAATTCTTATTTGGATGTCAGGGTACATAGACACAGAAGGTAATGAAAAATAAAAAAACTGATAAGCTTATAAAAGATCAGCAGAAAACTGATGAGCTTAAATAAGCAGAGATCATCTTTCAATCCAATTGATGCAGATTTTCTAGAGTAAGAATTGAAAATCTATTAAAAAAGCTACTCTTAAATGGGGTTGGTTGGTTGGTTTTAATACCACAAAGTCTCTTAAACAGGAAAACCAGAAGATGAATAAAGCCTGGGTTGAATGATCTGTACATTGACACGCTAAATGAATAGTTTACAAATCATCAATGAAAATTACTTCTGAAATTCTTATGTGCTTAAGACTGAAGATATAAACGATTGAAGATTCATTACAGCGTATTATTTTAGAGAACAACTTTTTCAACAAGACTTTGTATGTAAAAAAGTGCCATAAGAGTGAGGAAGATATTCTTCATATTTAATATTCACACTTTAGTCCCACAAGAAGCATAACTGAGTTCATCAAGAAAAAGGAAGGTACTAATAAAAGAAGTTAGGTTATTTTAAATTTAAAACAAAATGCTTTAGCAGTAATGCTTTGACTTTCAACTCTAATTAAGAAAATATAAAACTGACGAGATTTTGAACATTTAATGTTATATATATATGTATTCATAAAAATACATATATTAAAATTAATTTACTGTAGATTTGCACAATTTATTAATTTTAAATGCATAATTATATTTTTTACAGCTCATAAATTTTATTGAATATTATATCATATAATATTGACACATTTTATAAATGGCATAAAAATTATAATACTGATAGTATGACTTATAGAAAGTTCCATTTTATTAACTGTGATCAAGATTAATTACCTTTAGATAACAATTACAAAATAATTTATCAAATGATGACAATAGTGATAATATTTTAATTTTTTTTTAATTACAATTATTAACTATCATTAATGATCTAATCAAAATATAACAATTCTGCACTTACTAAACATATTAACCAAAATTATTTTTTCTGTGTGAAAATGAAAGAAAATTTTATAAAAGTTCATAATAAATTTTAGAAAATGCAATGAAAATCTATATATTGCCCATTAAAAGAAATCCAATATCTAAGTTAATTCATTTTGTTGACAAAATAAAATTTGTTACAATGAAACAGTTTTTATTTACTTAAACATTGTGTGAATGAGGTAAAAATTAAAATTAGTATCAATAATTCACTAAAATTTGCTGCTAATGGATTCTGCAAGAAAATGAACTACTTCTAAAAAATTAATGCTATTAGTGTGTTAAATAAAATGATTTTGCAATAATAATGATATAAATGTAATAAAAGTAGAGTCATGCATTGTCACATACAACTTTAACTATAGATGTTTGAATTTTGGAATCTTTTATTTTTAATTATTCCTGGATTCTCTGCCCTTAAAAAGCAAATTGTTTCCATATACACACTAAACAATATAAATTTCTGATGAATCATATTATAAAAAATAAATATTTCTTCTTAAATATTTTTCATTTAATTCAATTAACAGTTAAATATAGTTCAGAAAAACTATTATGAGAAATTTAGATTAAATTTTTAGGAACAACTTTGATATACCCCCCCCCCCAAAAATTACGCGCCAAATCTGGCACTGGCCTACGGACATTTTAGGGTTGCTGTTCCTTATTTTAGTGTTACCAATTTAGGTTTTTTCAGCTTTTAGGTATTTGCTATTGCCAAATTTAGTATTTTCTTGTATTTTGTACAATTTTCTGAGTTTTTTTTTTTTTTTTTTTTTTTTTGAGTTTATTATCTATTAATTATTTGTATTTAGCGAGAATCCATCTAGGCAAGTGAAAAAAGGCGCCAAAAACAGGTATTATGGTTGGTGAGGGAAAAAAAATCTGTTACTTGTTGATATTAAAGTTAGATTTGTTTAAAATCTAGGTTGAATCAAAAATAAATTTACATGATGGACTAGAAACAAATTCCGTCCAATGACAAATAGAAATTCAACAAAAATGAGCCACAACTTGACTAATATAAAGTAAATATAACAACTTAGGGTATCTAAAAATAAAATTCCCAAAATGTATTGATATGATCTATAAAATGTAGCACAATATTTTTCATAAATTAATTTCAAAGCCCATGCATATATTTCACAAGTTGGTTGGTTGGGTTTTCTGGTGCAAGGTCCAAAAAAGACAAGCTTCGCCGATATATATTGCACAAATAAAATCCTTCTGTTACAACCAATTAAAACCTAATGGAGCTAAAAGATACGCAATTTAACACACACATAAGAAACTGAAACAAGTATAACCCCTGGATTTTGTTTCTCAATACTAGAATTTCACAACGACTATATATTAATGATAACTATTGTTGTTGTTGTTGTCGTGTGCCAGCCAGGCTGGCAATATGGGGTGCGCTGCTCCAATTTTCCAACTGAACCATATTTGGTGTGGAGTCCGACTTCCTCAGTACACGCATGCCATAGGTACTCGTTTATAGGGTAGGCAACCATTCACACACAAAGAAAGGACAAAGACAAGAAAGAGAGAGAGAAAGTGCATCCATGCCCGAGCTAGGATTCGAACCCAGGTCCCACCCATCTATAGTCAAGTACGCTAACCACTAGACAGGTTGGGCGGCATTGATAACTATTAAAATACACAAATAACAATTTAAAAATTAATAGTTTAATCATTACAAATAATAATAAAATTATTCTTAACAGAACGCAAATTAAAATTAATTGTTAAAATTAATCGGATATAAAATGCATAAAATGAAAATTGTTTTTAAATATACTGAGAATCTCAGAGAAAAACAACTTCAGGAATTATTTCAAAATTTTGTAATTACTTATTCCTTAATAGTAATCTTCAATCTCCATAAAAGCAATTTTAATAAATACAGAATCAATAAAAGTAGACTTTTCATAACACAACTTTAATACATGTATTTACAAATCCCAACCCATGTAACTTCAGTACTTACTTCTATAGAATGATTACTTTTATTGTGCTTTTCTGGAAACCACTCTAAAGCTAGATATTTGTATCGACTTATAACTTCTTCCACGGTAGCATCTAAAACAAAACACGGGGGAATATTATTTCATTACTTCAGCCGTTAAATTTGAGAACAAAATAAGACATCTGGACTTACTCACAAGATGGTAATCCTAGTATGTCTAACGCAATTTCTCTCAATAAAGTCATAACGAAAGACAGAAAATTTATACTAAATGTAATCCATTTAGATACATATTAACTAATATTAAGAAATTTAAAATATTGTATGTATAGATTTATACTAATGACACAAGACAACTGTTGCGAAAATAAAAATTAAAGTTTTGCTTTGATAATACCAGTTACAGTTAATAGTTGATAAATAAACTATTGTAAGGAGAGCCCCTAATAGATGACATTAGTTATGACGTCATATCCATCAACTGTTTCCAAACATTGCAAAAATAAGCGCCATTTATCATTGAAACTGCCATAGACTTCGGTGATAGATTTTTAAATTGTCATTTTTGAAATTGATATTCATTATTTAAGGATAACATGTTTGCTAAAACTTTTAATCTTTTGTTTGCTTAACCTTTGATTCTCGCCAAATTGTAGTCACATTTAATCACCAAGCTGGGCAAAATCTAATCGTATTCTGGTTGCAACAGAACAATTTATTGTTCTGTGCCAACAAAAATCACCAATAAAATCGATAGCCAAACAAAAATCTCCAAGTTTGTCAAGAAAGCACTCTTAAATACAATATTAAACAAATGTTTACATTGTATTTGTTTGGAAACAATTGTGGATATGACGTCACACTAACGTCGTCAATTAAAGTCGGCTCTAGATAAGAATTCAAACGCATGCGCAGTTGCAGAAAATAATTGCAATGATTTGGAGATACACCATGTGAATATTGCTTAGACTTAGTTTTAGCAACCCTATTATTTCTTAGGTCTCAATCTAATTTGGAATAGTCTTTAGTCGATTCATCCATTTGCCTTTTATAATTATCATCAAAAATAAGTATATAAATAATACTAATTTTATAAATAATTACTTATGATGTTTGAATATTTAAATAAGAATTCTCTCTCATTTGATGCCGTTGGCCAGTAAAACTTTAGCCCAAGTTTGTTAAAAAGAAGTTAAAAGCATGATTAAGCAGTCTGTTTTAAGATACATAGCAAAGTATGGAAACAATAATAATTTATGTATTTAAAAGCAATAACAAATTACGAAATTTATACATTAATAATTCCTGTTTATATATGTTGTTGTTACAGCCATAAATAAAAAATAATACATTGTTCTATTAATACACAGAATTTATTTTCGCAATCATCGTGAATTAAATATCTAATACTTTGTTACATTTATGAAAATATAACATTACTAAGTTGTTACATTTTTTTAAACGAAAACAGAATATGTAAACGCACACACTTACACATTTAATAAATCTATGTTTAACAAGAAAATATATTTCTAAACACATAAAATTTTTTGGATTATTTACTCCACCAAGTTACTGAATCTTAGCCAAAATCTGTTACCTATGCTCATGCGTTAGATTTCTATCTGGAGCCGACTTTCGGGCTCTATCTTGAGGCACTAGAGATAAATAAAGCATTTGTGATTATATTTGTCCGCAACTCACTCTCAATGTGAATAAAATACTTCTATATTTACAGCGTGATCACACATATGATTTTATTCTCGTAAACACTTCAAACATTTCTGTAAAATGCTTTTATTTCAATAACGATTTTATCTAAAAATGCATTGCTATCAGGCACATAATAAGTTCTATGCATGTAATACAATAAATGTTTTTTTTTCTGTTTAAAAACAAATTGAAGGACTTTAAAACGCGCACAGAAACCAAAATCATCGAAAAAAAAAACTCATTAATTTGTACATTTACTGAGAACCAATCACATTCATTCCACAGTAAATAATATTAGGAAGAATTTCTATTATTTTATTTTAAAATATAAATTTATTCGGATATGCTAATTCCTACTTTTCTGTCCTAGGAAATAATTCCTGTGCATATAAACATTTCTGTACAAAGAAACAATGAATCAAATTCCAAAATTTGTTACAGAAATGAATATTTTTCTGTACAAATAAATTTATGTTTTTTCGTCTCGAATTTCGTAATTTTATATCGTGTTTCTTTATGCAGATGTGTTCATGTGTGCGTGAATTTTTCCTTAATTGAGTATAAAATTACATATTGACACCTAAAATATTTTCTTCGATTTTATTTCTGCACATAATAGTATCAG